>JAUELO010035467.1:0-10535 GCA_032357855.1 Amphibolips quercusostensackenii | reverse complement strand
AATCGAAGATAATAAATGGGTATCATTAATTAGTGATCTGCAGTTGATTCTGGATGAAAAACGCTATTCATTCTATGACGAATAGAAAAGATGAGTGATTGTTAATTAAATTTTTTTATAACAATAGCAGTTGTTATTATTATTTATTTAAATCCCTCCACGTTATTCAAAGATCCGTCATTAATAATCAAACAAATTTAAAGAACGGAGATTGTGAGTCAAAAAAGTGGCCGAATAATGCAATTGGCGATATGTTATTATATGAGCAGATATGATAACTAAGTATCACTCACAAGCTCTATACAGCTAATTCCATGGAAAATGACTATTCTTTTCGTCACGAATAGCTGAAGCCAAAAATTGTTTCCTTTATTTGCTTATAATAATGATTGTTTAATCATAAATCCTCACGTATATGACACAAAAATTATTTTTGTTACTTAGTTGAGGAAATCCAGTAAGAATCAAGGGACCACACGCTGTGAAACCATATTAAACCATTTTCATCAACTTATTTGTTCATTACAAATTAAATACATTTTTTAATTTATCCTACGCTACTGGAAAATTGTACTGGATAGTTCTCCTACACATTGTGGGTATTTAGGAAGGAATCTGAGTATTCTCTTGGAAATGGTACTCTTCAAGAGTCAAAAAATTTTTTTTATTTTTGTCAAAAAAAACTAGAGCCTCAATTTGAATATATGCTCTAATAACATAATGCGGATTTTTATCAACTTCAATTTTTAAAAAAGCACTTGAATCGGATATAAACTATAGTCGAAAAATCAATTTGTCTAGAGTCGTGATGTACGCATCACTGTGTGTCGTCAGAATACGTCGATACTTATCGTGATACTGACGATAACGTGTCAAGTACGCTCCTAATGTATGTTTCAGCTTTCCGCAAATCCTCAATGATTGAAATAATTTAATTGTTGTGACTCGGGTAGTCTGCTGGCTCAGACGCTAAAAGTACACGATCACAATTAACAATTTCGTGAAAATCGTCTCTGTAGACGTAGCTATTCTTTACATTTTTTGTTGCTACCATATACTGTGGTATGAAATCTTCACTAGTGAAAAATCGTCTGCGTGATAGATTAAACATTTTTGCAGCGAAGTTCTTGTACTTGATATCTCCGCCTGTACAAACAGGTTTAATTTAGCTGTATGAATTCTTGTGTGCATTTGTAGCAATCATTATTTTCTTATAATTGCTTAGATCATCAGAATTCTTTAGTGACTCTTCTGTAGCAGTAGCGTAAAAATATTGTCCTTTAAAACTAACATGGTTATCACTAGTCCTATAGCTGTCATCGACGAGCTGACGCATACCACAAACTATATCTTAATACTAATTTCTATTTTGTTACAGCATTATAAGAAACCTGTTTGTCATATTCTAATAACTGTCAGCAGGGTCATTATCTTTTCTGTAGCTTTTTTGCACACTTTAAATATTATATGATATCATTTCCACTACATAACTTGTAATTACAGAGAGGTGAAAAAGTCAAACACTTTTCTAGAAAAAGCTATCCTTCTTAATGACAACAAATACATACTTGTCAGTATTTCAACAAGCTGAACAACTTAAAGAAAAATTATAGAATTTGGTTAAGCTTTACTCAGAAGTATCACTTTTTTGTGCTCACTGAAAGGAAGATATAAACGCCACCTGCATTATTTTAAACCCGTTTCAAGAATTTGTACTTTAGTTGTTTAAGAGATTATCGGTAAATGTAGATTTTTTTAAACAATAATTTTT
The DNA here is from genome assembly GCA_032357855.1 of Amphibolips quercusostensackenii. Classification (NCBI taxonomy): domain Eukaryota; kingdom Metazoa; phylum Arthropoda; class Insecta; order Hymenoptera; family Cynipidae; genus Amphibolips; species Amphibolips quercusostensackenii. The sequence continues at coordinate 8,764 of JAUELO010035467.1, read as the reverse complement.
TCAGGAGAAGCCTAATAAGGCTGTGTCCTGAACCGAATTCTCGTCTTGAATGTTGTGAAACCTATAAATACAGCCCTTATATAGCTTTTACATCAGTTGCGTGCTAACCCCCGTTCAGTGAAAGATAATTTTGCACCGTCAAGCAAATAAAATTTCACGCCGTCATCATCATTATCAAGCTACAAAGTTGGTCAACAAAGTCTTCAACAACTTGCTTTTTATGTTGCACTTGCCTGGCTACCAATACTGTAGTCCAAAGACTAAGCTATTTAAACGACTTGCTAAAGGTTATGCTGGTATCAATCCTTCAGAAAAAGGCGTGTGAAGAACACGACATTGCATCCTCGCGACATCGTGAAATCGCTTAAAGGGAAAATGCTTGGCAATGTGCTTTTGCTCAAGACGCTGAAATCGACGAAATAGCGGTAGCACTGGCAATAACTAACGTGATGAAAGTCAACGCAAAACCTGGTATAAGGCTGAAGAAGAAACCTATTCCAAAAAAGTAAACGAATCACAGAAGAAACGGTGTTTTAAGAAGAAAAAACATAGTTTAAAAAAGGAATTAGCTTCGAAAAAAAAATCTAAAACATTTGTAAAGGTTGTAAATGCAGGTGAAAGCAATAAAGAAGAAATTGAAGAGGAAAATGGAAAGAGGGAAAAAACAAAAAAAAAACAGATTTAAAAAATCAGCTGAAAACATTTATAGAGGTCGTAAGTGCAGCTGAAAAATAAATGAAACAAAGTAGTTATGCAAAAGTAGCCATAGAGTCTGCGAATAGAGCTACATGGTCGAAAGTTAGTGGTGTTTTACTACTGATTCGAATTTTGACTGGAACCTGTGCACTTCATGCTTTTAGTGGCAGAGCAGCAGGTCTAGCTGAGGCGGTAAACGATAATAGCTTATCCAAACAACAACTGGCAGCTGAGACCGGTACCAAAATACTTCCAGTCAAGCTACCTTACCATGCAATCACTGATACCGATCTGTTTGGGTGTGCTGAAGCTTTAAAGATTCTACTTCTTCGTCAAGTGTTTATGCGCAATCAGTTGTTAGTGAAAAGACCCCGCCAAATTGAGTAAGGTATCCTTAATCTTGATGATAGTCCCGGTCCTGATTTTCACTGTGTAAGTTATTGAAAGATCGGTAATGATATCCTATACTTTAACAATTGCGGTTCTCTTTGTCCACCATCGGATCTTGTGCACACTGGAAAAAATTAAATCTATGTCAGTGATGGCTAGTGATCGCACCTACTGTCACGTATAAGATTGGAAACTTTTAGTGTTATCTCTCAAAAGCTGCAGCAAATAATGGAATCACAATAAACATAAGGTCAAATAATAACACATTACGCAATAAGATAAAGTGTGATCGTGAAGTAAACTTGCAGCCAAATAATTTGATTGAACGATTGCTAGAATTTACGAGTTCAGTGCAATATCACTACGAGAGCTTATATTAACGATCGCAAAGTGCATACGATTCATGAATTCTTTCCTGTTGTACTATTAAGATACACTTATGTTGAAGTACCGACACAGATAATTGAATTTGCAATTGCGGTGAATTTAATACATGAAATTTTGCTCTACATAGTCTGGCATGATCCTTGGAGTTGCTGACGACTCAAAAAGAAAAAAGTTTCATGAACATGCCTTAATGGACGTTCAGTTGAAATTTCAATTTGCAGCCAATTTTTCTGCTTAAACCACATTCTACTGTCTAATTATACAGGACTGTATGAATGCGTACCACACATTTAGTGGTAGACTAAAAAAGTTGAATCAAGATGATAGTGGTGGGGCTAAACCTGAAGTCTAGCTAAATGAAACATTTTATTACCGGGAGTCGTTGCCTGCTAAATACAAGATAAATAATTTATGGTTGACCCGCAATTACGATGGGCTAGAATGAACATCTAGTGACGTACCCTACGAAAGAGTGAGACTCGTCATCTGAGAAAAATTACGTGAGGCTTGTGCAGTCTAGGTCAAAGGACTCAAAAAGGAATAATGGTTGGCCCAGTATGTGCAAAATGTGTATAATTTGGAAGATATAGGCTGTCCCTTACTAAAAAGACTGTAGAGCACAGTTTTAAGAAGATGAAATCAGCATCTTTAATGCTGGAATGCAAATTGTGCAGTTTCAATTGCTTTTGCTCTTAAGACGTGGTTTTTGTTTTCACGGGATAAGTGGACTACCTGTCAATACTGTGGAGGCAGAGACAATGATGATGATACAACTGAAACTTCTGATACTAGTAAAACCTTCTTGAGTAACACGACGCTTAAAGACTTTTAGAACCATGGAGATTTTTTCTTGTAAAATAAGGCTTAGTGTTTTTTCTTGAGTAAACCAAACATTTCATTGGACACCAAGTAAAAATATTTAAACCTATTTAGTCAATCAAGCATAAGTTGAAGATTAGATAAACTGATTTTAAATTGGATTTGGTATTTTTATTTCCAGCGTTATATATTACAAACGTTTTTGGGTTTAATTTTTAATCCAAATATCGCCAAATTTAACTTCTAATCTGTCGACTTTAAACAATGTATCTGGGAATAATATTCAAGCTGTCCTTTTTCTACTCAGGGTGTTTGGGGTAGTTCTATGGTTTAAGCTCAAGCTTGCTACCCTTGATATTACCACGCCTAAGAACATGCACATGCAGACGAGCTTTCATATCAGTCCGTCTGTTCCGTGATTATATATCACTCGCCTAAAAATTATGAGAAAACACAAAATAAATGTTAATGTAGCGTTTTTTTACAAAGCTGCGGGGCTGGCGGCTGAGACTTTTAATTTGTATTTCAACATCAGATGTAAGCAAAGTGCATCACTTCATCTAGATACCTCATTTCCTAAAGCTTAAGTGAAGAAAGCAGACTTTAAAAAATGCGCTTACAATTTCTCGTCAAAAAATCACGGAAACTTGCATAGAAATGTAGAAGATCAGACCTTTTCGAAAAAGCAAACTTTTGTTTTTCTCTAATCATCAGGACTTATTTGAGGTGCAGAGAGTTTTACTTTCCTGCACCAGGACCGTGTCATTTCCACTTTAGTATAGCGTGACCACACTTTGCGTCAAGAGGTTCCCAGTGATAGGTGCAGAGTGTGTCATTCACACGCTTAGTAGTTAGAGCACGTACTATTTAGGTGTCTCACTCACACGGAAATTACGTATATCTACAGATATATTGCGACTCTAAGAGTGTTTAACCACCATATTTGCCGCTCTTACTGTGTTGGCCACGACTCTGCCTTGTCAAACGCTCTTAGGGAGATAAATTCATATTTTGAAAACGAGAAGTGCCAAATTTTGTGAAACTATAATTTTCGCACAGAAGTTTCGCTTGCACACTTGAGACCTGACACAGTTTTACAGAATTTCAAGAAGCAAACCATATTCGTAATCGAATTCTTGGCTTCGGCCATTTTCAACAACTCTACGAAGAATAAGGAAAAAAGGAAAGGTATTAAGACCTTAGAAGGAAGCTACAATGACTGTGCCCAAATAGTCGGTAAAAATAACTGTGCCTGAAAACGGTGCTCCCGTAGGTGCGAAAATATCACTGGCCATCCATCTTAGTGTTTCAAGACGTAGACATAGGAGTGATTGACGAGGGTCTTTTCTAGAAGTAACTGTAATTTTGATAGATGGCAGTTGCTTTTAGGAGGACCAAGCGGTGGTTGTAAACTTTTTTTATCAGTTACATATAAACTGGAATCTGGGCAGGTGTATGAAGTGCTTAGATTCAAATTTAAATTTTAATGGATCTTTGAGTTCAAGGCCAATGAAATATAAATAGCAGAATTAAAGGTTTGAAAACAATTGATATTTTTGAAGGCTGGTAAAAATTTAATTATTTTACTATGATTATAATTTGTCTTAATCCAAACTTACTATGATCCGGGTTCCAACTCGCGATTCAACTCAAACGTCTCACTGAAAAACTATTAGGTAAGTTTCGTAAACTTAATCTAGATGTAGACTACGAAAGCTGCAACCACGATCAATCTCCAAAAGGTCGATCTCGATGCAACTGGAGGTGATTGACGTTCGACTTATTACTTCCCAAAACACCAGAAGAATATTGATTCGGAAAAATCACTCTAAATCATAATTAACCCACACAAGAAAAAACAATAGACACTTTTCATGGATTATTTATCACTCAACGATAATACGAAAAGCATAACATTGAATACTGCTCAAGAATGTCTAATTATATAATAAATTAATTAATAATATATATATAAATAATATAATAAATTGGTCTTTCTCGACTCAAAATTCATCTAGCTGATTGAAAATGCATGTATTTTATAAAAAATTCATCTTTTTGTTTTGGAAGTTTGTCTTTTCTGGTAGGACTTTTACCTTTTTTTAAAAATGAAACTGTGTTGCTGAAAAATGAAGCGATTTGGTTGAGGATTTAACTTTTATGTTGAAAAGTCGTGTGAAAATATGCTTTATAAAAATTGTTATAAGCAGTATAACAAGGACTCAATAAATGATTAATATTTAGCTTTAAAGCTACCTTTAACTTACTGTCAGGTAATTTTATTAGAAAAAAAAACTTTTTTTCAATAATAAATCAATGATACAATGGTATTGTTTTATGTATGACATTTCTTCGTCTGATAAACTACTTTAAAGAGAAAAATTCTGCTCAGTAAGGTTGAAAAAATATATTAGTTCAGCTTTTTGAATCGTCGCGAAAAACCATTCACATTTTTAAAGGAAAAAACCTTATCTAAACTTTTATCTTGGATGAATTTCCGTTGCGTAATAAACTTTTCTAATAACTGTTTTAAAAAAGAGATTTTATGTTTACTCTGTCTTTATTATATTAAGTTCTCTAAGCATCTTATGTGTACATATGTACACGCTGTTTCTGATCGGGAAGGGGATATCATAAATATCTCATAACAGTATCTTTACACACAATATCAGAATATTCATTAATTAAGCTGTTCCTAAAATTTAGTATTACTCAGTTTTTTGTACATTTCCAAAAAATGAGAACGTTTCATACTCTTCTTTTAATCTTGGACATTATTCTTAGTTCCATTGGTAAGCAAATAATAAATTATCTCTATTATTTATATTTTTTTTTAAATAGCAAGTACTTTAAAACATATCTAATTAATATTAATACGTGTTGAATACAATGTAAATTCTATAATAATACAAAATTATTATCAAAGAATTTGTAGTCACTGAAAGCTGCGATCATGTTTCTTTAAAGCAACCAACTTCGACGCTACCAGAACGTGTACTTTATTCACTTTGACCCTTCTGTTTTGAAATGAAAGCAAGAGTAGTAAATTCGAGCAATAGTTCATCGTCTCTAGTCTCGGTCTATAGCCGCGGATGACCTTAAGCGGCTGACGCGATAGTTGGAGGTGAAGCCTTCACCTCTTAATACTTTTTTAAAGCTACCAATTTTTGTAGAATGTTACAAGAAACAGTGCTGGCGGACCAGATAAAGTGTTTTCAGAAGAACAGCCTTTTGCATTCGATTTGCAATTGATTAGGCCTAAAGCTGCCAAGCTAGATTCTTTTTGTGTTGGCTGGGAAATGAAGCCTTCATACCTCCAAGGTAGCTGATTATGAGAACTACAAGAGTGATTTTGTAGCCTTAGTACAGCCTGCTAAGCTCGAATAGAACTGCTTGATAGTTACCTCCTTTTTCTTTCTCCTTTAACGTAATATTACCATCGTCTGGTGCCGAAAACTAAATTACGTAAATGATCCTTGTCTTTAGATCTTGGAGAACAATATCAGGCTTCGTAGCAGTTATACGTTAAGTAGTAGAAAATGAGAAATTCTAGTAGACCTTACCGACAACAGTTCCCTCTAGGCATATGACAAGACGCTCTTGTCTATGTATAATGCCGCAGAATTGACCAAAAAGGTTCTAATCAGCATGCACTCTAAGCTTAGAAAACCTCTGTCCCCTTTATCTCAAGGCAGTTCTATTCAAGGTACAGAAGATCTAGGATGATGGCTTTGATAGATTGTCAACGTCTCGCGTATTCTTTGTTTAAATTATTTCAACTCATCGACGTTTCATTTTACTACACCAAACGTGTAGAGCAGTACAGGAATGGCAAACATATTGTTTGCCTGGATCTTATTCTTCACAGATTATTCTGTAGCCCAAATTTTTCTGAGAATTTAGCGATACCTTTTTTGAAGAATCATTTTTACACAGATGGAAAAAATTTGTTCTTGAGAAAGTCACTAAATAGTAGACAGGTCTCAGATATGAGGAAAATTCTTAGGATATTAATGTATTTTCGTAAATAATCTGCAAACTTCGAGAAAGAATTGACAAAGTCGATGTGAAAATTCTAAAACTGTTCATCACTTTTTTTGGTGAATAATTACAAAAATATAACGATTGTTGCATGTGCGCTTGCGTATGTGTGGTTTAAGTTCGTTCGATAAATGTCTAGAAATTTTATTAAACCTATATTGATGGGTCTTGATGGCTGCGCGTGTTCAGGCACCCTTGGTTTATGTTTAGAAACTGGTGAGTCGTCTTCGAGGGATTGAATTCCCTGAATTGCGAATTTATAAGTTAATATGAATTAAATTGCACAAATTATATTTTAATTTTTTTGTCTCGTTTCCGAGACTAAGGTACAAGTTTGCGACTTTTTTACAGATAAATTTTTTATTGCTTTCTTCATTACCAAAATATCAAATGGTAATTTCACCTATGAGTTGTACGTCTTGATCATCACGCGATGATATATCTCCTAGTCTTTTTTTGTATAGGTGGACGCAGGCACACTTGTTGAGTCCAAAGCTTATGGCAATCACCTTAAAGTACCTATACACTGCCGCCACAATGATGTTAAGCTTCTTTCCTAAAGAGGCATACAGCTTAAAGTCGTCTATATATAAAAAATGGTTGACCTTTTTTTTCTCTGTTATTCGGCAGGCCATATAGGTATGTAGAGTTATTGCCTTAGAGCACAATAGACATAGCTGGTAGTGACCTTTATTTTGTCAGGTGTTACGACAAATCTTGTCTACCACAAAAGCATGAGCTCTTTCGAAAATTTTACTATTCTTGGATAAATCTCCATTAGCAGGTTTTTCCTAAAACCTTTTTGCCCTCTCTTGCATATACGTTGTTCTACTATTGTACTCCATACCGACTCAATCGATGTTATATTCTCTGTTTGAGGATGCCATTAAATAGCTTGTAGCAGGTATCTAAACAAGCTATGGGCCTGTAGCTCTTAGGACTCGAATTTCCGATCTTAGGGATTAGTACTGTGCGCTCTTCTACCAACTACTGCGGGATGGGTTGTTCTCTGTTTGAGAAAGTATCAACTAAATGAGCTAGATGCTGGTGCGTTAAAATAAACTTCTTGCAGAAAAAGTTGCTAATTTTATTAAGCCCTGGCACTGGAGAATTCTTAGTTGTGGCAATAACTTTCTTCACTGTTTTTACAGTAATTGGTTGGCTCGCCTTCTCTTAAACTTGCTAAATAAAAAAACGTATCCAGAACGTCTAAAAAACGTTCTATGGATACACAAGTTAAAATACGTTATGTGAACGTTCCAACAACCGTCCCAAGCCAGGCCAAATGATGTTCTAAAAATGTTTCATGTTCCAAATACGTCCTCAAAACATCCTTGGAATAGTGTATGTTTGAGGAACGTTATTTCGACTCAATAATGTTTTTAAATCGTTTTAATGAAGCTTTTTGACGTTGTGCCTTCTGGGTTAAGTAGAAAAGGTGAAATTTTACTGAAACCACTTTACTTGCCATGTAAAGTGCTCTTTAACTGACGAAAGTGCTCTTTTTTTATTTTATTTTTTTTGGTTTCTCAAGAAAAATTATTAGACCAGTAATCAGCAAACCTAACATAATAATTAATTAAATAATGATGGGTGTTGCATTTCATTTAGCGCGAGCGTGCCCAATACACTGAAATACAAAGGCCGTTATATTACTATCAATTATTTAAATAATATAAACATCAAGGTATAAAAATTTTGAAGAGTGTAATGTAACATACTCTTCCTTTTCTTTTTAAAATTCAAAGATTTAGAAGTTTTTTACATTTTCGAAAAAATATCTCAGGGGTAGAAAAACTAAGGTATGCGGGATTTGCTAGGTATTTGAATCCGTCTTGAATCAATCACCCTGTAAAATTCGCCTAACTTTTTTTCCTAAAAGAACGATTTTGAATTTTTATTGTGATATATATAGTTGAAAGCTTGTCATAAGGACATCCGCAGGATTTCGCTGCAAACGGGTGCTAATCTGAAACACGGCACCCGCTCCTAGCGAAATCGCGGTAAAATTTCAGCTGCAACCACGTCCTACGACTATGAGATAGGTGACAACAGTCTGTGACGGACTTGATACGATGATCCAGCAAAAGTCTTGTGCACCCAGCAAACACGGAGCGACCAAAAGACAACCGCCTTCTGCATCTTCCCCGCAAGTGTCTTAGCATTTTGTTGACACGCAGAGATGCTTTTCAGGCTATTAACCAGTGAAAGCTTAGCACTACTAAAAGCGCCGATGATCAGGACAATTAGCTCAACAGAATATTCCGGGTATAACCATCACAACTCCCTTAGAAGGTCACTATACCTCTCTTTTTTTTCATTCTCCTTGGCTATGGTGTTTTTGTCAGATGGTGCCGAAAATTCGATAAAGAACATGGTTCGTTTCTCAAAGTCAAGAATAACTATGTCAGGCCTCAAATGCGCAACAGAA
>JAUELO010035459.1:0-10535 GCA_032357855.1 Amphibolips quercusostensackenii | reverse complement strand
ATAAAATAAATTTTTGTATACGAAATCAACTTAGAATGTTTTTTCGATGACTCTTTGCTATGATTCTTTGCAAATAAGCAACAATTACTTATCATTTAAATAATTTTTATAAACAAACTCACAGATAATAAGAATAGGCTTGATTTTTGTTCATGGAATCAACTCAGAACGTTTTTTCGACGACTGTTTGCCATGATACTTTGCAAATTGTCAATAATTACTCATAATTTGAACAATTTTGATAAACAAATTTACAGTTTGTCGATTCTTTAATAAATATGCTTAATTTTTGTTTACGGAATGAGATAGGGATGTCTTTTTGATGACTTTTTGCTATGATGCTTTGTAAATTGACAAAATTATTCATTATTCAATCAATTATGATAAACAAATTCTTAGCTACACGGAATAAAATAAATTTTTGTATACGAAATCAACTTAGAATGTTTTTTCGATGACTCTTTGCTATGATTCTTTGCAAATAAACAACAATTACTTATCATTTTAATAATTTTTATAAACAAACTCACAGATAATAAGAAAAGGCTTGATTTTTGTACATGGAATAAACTCAGAATGTTTTTTCGACGACAGTTTTTCATTATATAAACAATAAATATAAACAAATTCACAGTTTGCCGATTTTTCTTTAAAAAGGCCCAATTTTTGTTTACAGAATCAACTAGAGATGTGTTTCCGATGAATCTTTGCCATGAAACTTTGCCAATTGACAACAATCGTTCATTATTTGAACAAAAACCAAATCAAGAGTTACAATGAATGATTTCAATTTTTGTATACGGGATCAACTAAGAATGTCTTTTCAATGATTCTTCGTTATGATACTTTGCAAATTGACAACAATTACTCATTATTTAAACAGTTTTCATAAACAAATGCATTTTGTCTCCATTTTTTGCTGATTGACTGATCACTGCTACCAGAAGCTAAGGCACTGCTGCACTGTTGTCCAACAGAAAAACCTAGTAAGTGACATTTGCCATAGAGGTTATTTTCCCATGAAATTATGCCTGAAAATAGTCACAATGGCAAATGTCACTTTCTAGGTTTTTCCGTTGGACAGCAGAGCGGGTTTCAAATACTACGTGAGTTTATTGGATTAAGAAACAATTAAAGTTGTCAATCGGCAAAAAATTTACACAACATGAATTTATTTATGAAAACTGCTTAAATAATAAATAATTGTTGTCAATTTAAAAAGTCTCATAGAAAAGAGTCTTTGGAAAGGCAATCTCAATTGATTTCATATACAAAAATTAAGCCCATTCATTGTAACTGTGAATTTGTTTATAAAAATTGTTTGGGTAATAAATAATTACTGTCAATTTGCAAAGTATCATAGGAAAGATTTATCAAAAAGACATCCCTATTTGATTTTGTAATCAAAAATTGAGGCTATTTATTAAAAAATCGCCAAACTGTGAATTTGTTTATAAAAATGGTTTTTATATTCAAAAATTGTTGTCAATTAGCAGAGTATCATAGTAAAGAGTCATCGAAAAGACATACCTAACTGATTTCGTAAACAGAAATTGATCCTTTTTATTAAAAAGTCGCCAAACTAGGAATTTCTTTATAAAAATTGTTTAAACAATTACCAAGAAGCATCTACTCTAAATTAATGTTGATAGAACTTTCATTCTTTCTCACATTTTATACAAAATCTAATAATTTCAATGAGCTAAACAACGCCAATCCCAAAAATGACTTTTCAAAAATTTATTTGTTCATAACACAATAAAAATTTTTAAAATCATTCTAAACAACTAGAAATCATTCCCATATAGTTGTCACATTGTTTTAATATATTTTTTAATTAATCTGAATGACTATAAAGAAATGGCACCTGGGAAGAGTTGAAAAAAGACAACTTTGTTGTCAAATAACAAATTTACAAAGAATTTTCAAAAAATCCAATCACAGAAATCTTTTTTAGAATTTTAAAAGCTTTACAAAAAGATTAAATCGGATAAATAGAATATAATTAAAATCTCTTACGTGGTTTTAATTGTAGAAAAGTCTTGATTTTCTTACTTTAGTCTTTGAGGGATGTTAAAGCAACCCTTAAAATAAGTTCGACGATGTTTTATTCTAGAGGGCACTTTTCGCACTTATTTTAAAGTGATGCTTTACCTCAGCAGCCTAATTAAAAAAATTTGCAGTGGCCTAAATTTTAGAATAAATTTATTTCCTTACCTAACTTTTTGATGGATGTTAAGACAACCCTTAAAATGAATTCAAACACTTTTCATGACAGAAAACGCTACCCACACCTATTTCAAAGTGATTTTTTATCTTCATAGTTATATTAAAAAATCTTTCGTGGTTTTGATTGTTAGAAAATCTTGATTTTCTTAAATAACTGTTTAAGAGATTTTAAAACAACACTTTGAATAAGTTTGACTACCTTTTTTGCTAGGGAGCGCTTGCTGTACTTATTTTAAAGTGATTTCTTACCCCGAGAATCTATTTAAAATTACTATCGTGGTTTCAATTGTTAAAGAGTCTTGATTTCCTTACTTGAGTCTTTGAGGGATATTCAAACAAGCCTTAAAATAAGTTTGACGACCTTGTCTGCTAGAGGCACTTCTTGCACTTATTCCAATGTGACTTCTTACTCAAATAGCTCAAATAGAAAAATGTCTTGTAGTTTTAATTTTCAAAACGTCTTGATTTCCTTACTTTTTTTTTGAGGGATGTTAAAACAACCCTTAAAAGCAATTCGTACAATTTTTTGACAGGGAACGCTGCCTACCCTTATTTTAAAGTGTTTTTCGATATCAATGTTTCAATTCAAAAATCTTTCATGGTTTTAATTGTTCGAAGATTTCAATTTCCTTAAATAAATATTTGAGGGATATTTAAACAACTTCTAAAATATATTTGAAAACTTTTTTTGGTATCGCAAGCTTCCTGTACTCATTTTAAAGTGATTTCTCACCCCAATAGCTGATTAAAAAAGAATCCTGTGGTTTTGATTGTTAGAAAGTCTTAAGTGCCATACGTAAATCTTCGGAGGAAGTTAAAGCAAGCCTTAAACTAAATTAAAACATTTTTTCTACTACAAAAAGCTACCCCATTATTTGAATTAAAAAAATTTTCCGCGGCTTAAGTATTTTCTAGACGTCGATTTTCTTTGCTTGTATTTTTAAGGGATGATGAAACATCCCTTAAAATTAATTTTAACTCTTTTTCTGCTTGGAGATGTTTCTCACATTTATGTGAAGTGAATTTCGACCCTAATAATTATATTAAATTATATCCCGTAGTTTTGGTATTTAGAACATGGCATTTTTTTTTATAAGTGTTTAGGCGATGTGAAAACAACCCTTGAAATAAATCCAAAAACTTTTTCTAACATAGAACGCTTTCTGCACTAATTTTGAAGTGCTTTCCGACCCCAATAAATCAATTTAACAAATCTTTCATGGTTTTAATTATTAGAAAAATTTGATTTTATTACTTTAATATTTAAGGGATGTTAAAACAAACCTTAGAATAAATTTTAAATACATTTTTTTGCAGTAGAAGCTTCCTGCACTTATTCTGAAGCGATCTTTCATCTCACTAGTTAAAAAAAATATTCCGTGGCTTTTGTTTTTTAGAAAACATCGATTTTTTTGTGTAAATGTTTCAGGGATGTTAAAACAAACCTCAAACATCCTGTATACACAAAATCTTGCTGTTAAGTTTACTTGTACACAATTTCTGTTTTAGTGGGTCTGACAAAAAGTAAAAAAATAAAAAACAATCTATTTTCCTCATTATTTTCTTTTGAATTATTGTTTTGCAGGTTCAAATTAATAAAGAAATTATAGTGAGACATTTTTCGGAATTATGAAAAGATTATAGTAAGACATTTTGACTAAAAGCCATTTTTTGTAAGTTTTGCGCAGGATCCTTTAAAAAAAAAAAAAAATATTTTTTTTTAAATTGCACAAAATGAGAAACATTTTTCAAAAAACACTGCCTTAAAAACAATTACTATCCTGATGGAAAAAGATAGAAAATTCTATCTAATACCGGTCTTAATTCGTCTTTCTTTTTTTTTTCTGCCATTTTAATCTGTTCCATTTGTATACAGAGTACCTTATATTTTATTTATCAGTAGGGACAAAAATCTCTTCCTTTTTATTCCTGTATTCTAATCTTTTTTTCAATAATGTTATGATTCTTTCTTATCTTATTTTTCTTTTCTTCGATAATATATCCTCTTCAGCAAACAAAATACAAGATATAAACGGATTTCATATTTTTTCCACTCCACCCTAAGGGATCTTTCTAAGACAACATTTTTTCTTCGATTTTATTTCAGAAACGCCTAAAATAAAACGCAAAAGGCGAATTTTTTAACAAAATGATGGGTTTTTAACAAATAATTAAATTTTTAACAAAAGAATTGAATGTGCAACAAAATAATTGAATTTTTACCAAATGATCAAATTTTTAAATAAATGAGTTTAAATTTCAACCAAAAATAGTTGCATTTTCAACTAGATAATTAAATTTTTAAACCAAAAAGACGATTTGTTTGGAAGACAGTTTCATTTTCTACAAGAAACGAATATTTAACAAGTAAGTTCAATTTTTGACAAAATAATTAAATTTTTTTTAAATATATAAAGTTATATTAAAATAATAAAAATTTTAACAAAATAGTTAAATCGTCGACTAAGACGATGGATCTTTAACAAGAAAGATCAATTTTCAACACATAAGTTCAACATTTAACCAAGTAATTGAGTTTTCAATTTTCAACAAATTTAATCAAAGAAGACCGATTTTCTGCGAAATAATGAAATCCGTAACCAAAACAGTTTAATTTCTTACTGAGCATTGTCATTTATAGTGAAAAAAGATTGAATTTCTATCAAAAGAAATTAATTTTAACATCAAAAAGGCGAATTGCTTAAAATATAGTTGAATTTTCCACCTGAAAATTATGAATCTTTTACCAAGAACTCAAGTTTCAACAAAATGTTTGAAATGGAATAGTTGAATTTGCAGTAAGAAAAATTTATTTTCAACAAAAAAACGAATTTTCACCAGAAAAACGAATTTTCAACAAATAGTTGAATTTCAAATCAAAAATGTTCATTCGCTACAAAAACGAAAACAAATTCAGCAGAAAACATATATATTTTCAACCAAAGATGGAATGGTTAAGTTTGCAGTTGAAAAATTGATTTCCAACACAAGAAGACAATTTTGTAATAAAATAGTTCAATTTTAAATAAGAAAGATTGATTATGTATTTAAAAAGACAAATTTATCATAAAATAAATAAATTTTTAACAGAATAGTTTAATTTCAAAGAAAATACGATAAATTTTCAACCAATAATGTAATAGTTGAATTCGCAGTTGACAAAATTGATTTTCAACAAAAAAAGCGAATTTTTAACTGGAAATGTTGAATTTTCGTTTAGTAGAGAAACAGTTTAATTTTGAGTTAAAAGAATTTCTCATGAGATAACAAATTTGCAACCAAATTTTTATATATTTTACACCATACCGATGGATCTTCGAATGATAAAATGAATTTTTAACAAAGGAGTTCTACTTTCAACCAGGGAAGGGAATTTTCATTTAGGAAAATTATTTTTATACCAAAAAAAGAATTTGCAACAAGATATATAAATTTTTAAGCAAATTGTTGAATTTTCATTGCAAAACGTTAAATTTTTAATCAATAGTGGTATAGTTTAATTTTCACTTCAAAAAATTGATTATGAAATAACAAATTTTCAATTAAATAGTTAAATTTTAAAACGCAAAGATAATTTTATATAAAAAAAGACAAAGTAGTTTTACTTTCAAACATTCAGTTGAATTTTCAATCAAAAAGATTAATTTTTTACCAAAAAGACAAATTTGCGACAAAACATATCAAGTATGAAGCAAATTGTTGAATTTTTAACTGAAAGTGTTAAATTTTTTATTAGTAGCGGGATGGTTTGATTTGCAGTTTAAAAAATTGATTATAAAATAATGAATTTTCAAAAAAATTATTATACATTTTCTACCAAAGAGATTGGTTTTTAAATAATGAAATGAATTTTTAACACAGTACTTGAAATCTCAACCTTGTTATTAAATTTTCAGTAAAAAAGATTAATTTTCTACCAAAAAAGACAAACAAATTTACAACCAAATGTATACATTTTTAAGCAAGCTGTAGAATTTTCAACTAGAAACCGTCAATTTTCAACCAATAATGGGATAGTTAAACTTTCAGTTAAAAAAAATGATTTTCAACAAACAAAAAAAACTAATTTTTAACAAAATTGTTATATTTTTCCAACTAAGGAGTTTAATTGTTTTTTCATGTACTTGTTTTTATTTATCTGTAAATAATAAAATTAATTTTTGCAAAGAAGTTCAACTTTTAACCAACTGATTGAATTTTCCATCAGCAAAAATTATTTTCTAGCAGAGAGATAAATTCAAAACAAACTATGTATATTTTAAACCAAATAGTTGCATTTAAAAATAAAAACGATTAATTTAAAAAAAAGAATGGAATGAGTTAATTTTTTAATTTACAAAATTGATTTTCATGAAAAAACGAATTTTCAACAAAATTGTTATATATTTTGAACCAAACAGATGGATCTTTAATCTTTCGAAATGAAATAAAATCAAATTTCTAGATTCATTCAGACTATTCAATTTTATTAAAACAATATCACTTCTTTTTGCATGAAATGAGATAAAAAGATATTTTGATTCTTCAGAAGCTTATTAAGATATTTCAAGAGAAGAGAGTTTTTCATTGAATTACAAACATGTTTTTTTTCCTGATAAAGTTTGAATATCGCGCTCACACGCGGCATTTTTTGCCAAACGCATAGGTTGGTTATATCTTTGTGACGTAATTTTTCGCGGGAAAATTTAAAATACCTAAACTATGCAAAAAAAAATCCAAATGTCTCATAAACATGAATTTTAATGTATCAATGTTTCTAAACTACTTTTATGTATTATTATCAAATAATTATTAATAATAATTACGAAGAAAATAATTAAAATAGTCTCTCGCGATTTCAGTAATTACATTTACATATTACGGGCATAACCTAGCACTTTGGCATTTAATGTCAGTGAAAATACAAAAAACTTCTCAGCTAAATAATCGACCTTCTTTACGAAATTCACTGATTTTCAAATCCATTCTTTGTTTATATTTTTGAACCTGCTTGATTCGGCTTTTATTTTCGATTCCTGGTTTTTGGGCATTTATATAGGTTAGTTTAGACTAACCAGGTATCAAGTAAAAAGCCGCGTCGGCAGCAAAAAATAATTGTTCAAAATTTTGAAAAGCAACATGGCGGCTAAAGTTGTATATCTTAGTCACGTCACATCTTTTCGAATGTGATCAAATAGACGTGAACTACAAATTTTTTCCCCATGTATTAGAAACCTAAAAAAAAAAATTTTTCTCCGTTACGTTTTTCACTACTTCAAGTTTCTAAAAATATGTTCATCTTATTTCATGCAACATCCCCATTAGAAAGGTGTTTACTTAACCGTGGTTGCGTGTCAAGTATCTCATGGATTTAGGGTACGCAATGCCATTACTTTGTTTTGTTTTGCATTTCGTACCCCAAGTAGACGGTACATCGTACTCTAAGTAGTCGGTACATCGTACCACAGGTGGTCGGTACATCGTACCCTACATTACACTACCATAGATAATTTTTGTTACAGGTAAATGGTACCCTAAAATTAGTGTTTAGTTCACGTTTTTTTTTTGTGATATCCAGTTCTTTTGACAGAAGTCTTATTTTAATTCACATTTTGTCGCTATGTAAACAAATTGAGTAAAACGCTCTATTTTAGTTTTGAAACAAATGCGATTTATTTTAGAAGTCTAATACGGTACTGTTGATTCTATTAATCAATATTCAAGAGCTTATCCGAAAATTGTGCTCAGAACTCGAGTCTCAAAGTTGTACCTAGGCAATCTTAAAGATAGAAGACGGAAAGTTTCCAGCAGAGATTCCGCGCGCGTACAGACCGTAGTTCCAGTAATTTGAAGCTTCCCAGTTAAAACATAGATTGAGAGTGAAGAACATATCAGAATAAATTGCTTTTACTTAATTATCAATAGAGGGTTTATTTTGAAAGTAAATTTAGGTTCTTGCACCCTTTATGCTTCTTCAGAACCAAGTTTCACTTAAAGAAACGGGCTAAAGTTTGTACATTTAAAGTATTCTATTGAATCTCAAAGAATTCCAAAGATTTCTAGTAATTTGAACGGTCTTTTTGTATCGAACTTTAATGAATAATTTTAATTTAATATATATTTAAAAGACTTTAAATGATGTCTGCTTATTGTGAAGAATTATCATGATTTTCAGAGGTTTCCATGGATTCTAGGGAAACGAAATACATTTTATTTCAAGGGATGTAAATGAACTTATAAAATTTTTAAGTATTTAAAAGATTTTAAGTTATTTGAAGAGATTCCAATTTCAAAGTGTTTCAATGATGTCAACTAAAGTAAAAGATTTCGTGAAATTTTTAAAGATTTCGAGGGTTTTTTAATGAATTTTACAAGATTTAGAAAGTTTTTAAGAATGTCTAATTGTTTTAAAGGATGTAAGAGGTTTTAAGCTGTTTTAACAGATTCCAACGAGTTTTAAGAAGTATCGAATATGTCAAGGGATTTTGAAGGATTTGGTAGGATTTCCAAATATTTTAGGTTCAATTTTGAGTAATTTCTAGAGAACTTTGAAAAATAAATGAAACGGACTAAATTTAAAAAAAATTCTAGTTTTTTTTGAAGATAGCGAATGATACCTCAATTGGGATTCTAAATTATCCCAATTGTAAGTGAGCCTATTCATAAAGAACCTGTTTTTCGCTTTGCTTACTTCGACATATTGCTTAATTAATAAAATAATTTTTTTCTTAAAGCACACATGTGATCGAACACGGATGAGCATAACTTAATGAAAAGAATCAAAGTATAAAATAATACTTCAAGTAAAATAGATATAATGACTTGATACTTGGTAAATATTATTTGCAGGTTATGTAGCAAAGTTGTCAATATAAAGGCGTATTCATATGCAAGAAATTTTTCGTCTGAGTCATCGGCAGTGCTCCCAACACGAAACTTCTCCTCTAATGCGCATGCGTTGCATAAGGCGCTCTATTGGCTGCGTTAGCGCGCTTATTTGAAATGTTGCAACACACAATTTTTAAAATTTAATATTATTATTTAATATTAATTATATTTCAATATTTTCAAGTGGTACGTAGATGGTTTTTAATATACTCTGAGCATCAGGTAAAAAAAATAAATTGAGTATTCCGTAAATAAAAAATGTCGAGTTATTAAATGTAATTAAAAAAAATTATTGTTACTAACTTATACATTTAAAATGCCGTATATGAATTTGAGTAGGTAAACAAACTGTATCACAAGTAAAATTCGAAATATTTGACACTTATTTATCAAGAAATTGCAATTCAAATTTTAAGAAAGTCAAATATTAAATAGAAACTGATAATAAATAGAGATTATAAATAGAAATACAAAAAATAGAATGATATATTTTTTTAATTACGATCAAAGATGTTAAAAAATCCAGGAAAACAAGATTCCTGAAACTGTACAATTTCCGAGTTAAAAAATTCTCCAATAATGAAATTCCGCGAATTGTAAAATTGCCTAAATTTAAAAATGACGAATTATAAAATTCTTGAATTTAAGAAATTAGAAAGTTCTTTGTGTAATTAATATTATTTCTTAATTAAAAATTAAAGAATTTAATATTTTTTATGAAAGAAACAAATTTTTTAATATTTAATGTTTTTAAAAATTATTGCTTCAATTTAAAATAACAATAATTAAAAAAATGTACGTCTAGATAGAAAATTTTGTTTGAGAATGTGCATAGAAACATTACGAAAAACGTTGTCAAAAATCCAATTTCGTATAAAAAAAAAATTAAAAAGAAACTTAGAGAAAAATTAGTGCTGAGTTGAATGCTGCAAAGTTTGTTTGCACGTGTGTTGAAATTTATTTTTAATACAATTCTTATACATTTAGAGTTATTTTTATTTAAACAATAATGCTTACAAAAATATCAACATAAAAAAAATTGTCTTTGGTAAAAATGTTTGGTTATTGTATTCTCAATAAATAAAAAATATCTATTAAAAAAAACATGTTTTTAATTGTTGCGATTTGGGAATTTTCTAGTTCAGAGATTTTATAATTCGATAATTTTCTGTCAGGAATTTCATCATTCGGGCATTTGTCAATTCGAGATTTTTGAATTTCGCCAATTTTATAATTTTGGGAATTTTATTATCCGGGAATTTTCCAATTCAAAAATTTCAAAGTGCCGGGCATTATATTTTTTTGAATTTTTCAGTCGTCCCATATAATCTTCGGAAATTTTTGTAGTTTTTGCATTTTGAAAGCAAACTGAAACCCAGTTCGAAACGCGTCGATGCTTTATCATCCAAAATAAATTGAACATCTATGTTAGTAAAAAA
>JAUELO010035451.1:0-10536 GCA_032357855.1 Amphibolips quercusostensackenii | reverse complement strand
CTTGACAATGTTGCTAAAAGTTGTTCAATCCTCTCATTCTTGCTTCAGAGACAAATTAACTGTTCAACTTTCTGCCTAATGGTGAACCGATTCCTGGTGTTCCTGTTAATGGAACTTCTTATTTTCTGATAGAAGTTTACCGCAAAAGCCTCTTCCTTCTGCCGAAACAACTACTTCTGTCAGATCTAGGTCTCTTTCCTCAAGACCTCAACCTCTTCACAGGCACATTGATCCGGCCACAAGGCTTCCTTCACCTGACTGAAATGGATGTGGACTAAAAGAACTTAGGTTTATTTGGCTTATTTCTCGCGTGCTAAACTCCTAGATATTTGAACTTTGAAAATACACTTTTTCTGACAATAATTCAATAAAAATACGAATAGGAAAGCAATGGGAGCCTGTGCCAACACATCAACAAATTGTATTGTCAATATCCGATGGTGACATATTTGCATTATTGGAGAGTCTCAATGTTCTTGCTGCAATATATAAATATCAGAGTCGCACTATAAAACGGGTTAAAGTACACCTAACAAGCGGCACGGTTGTCCAATTTACTCCAGATGAAATTTGCCAAACTTCAGTAGGTAAAAGCTGCGCAATCATTAATTATTTTACAGTAATGCATCTAGAACGTGGCCCGCAAGTCCAAGAGCGCCCCGGGCGTGCGTTTTTGAATACCGAGCTTTGACCTAAATAATGTGTTCATGTTATGCTAGAAACTTCTTTTTTTTTTACATTTTTTACGTTTATATATCGAAAAATTAAAGAGTACCGTTGACTTCTGTAATTCTGTGATTGTGAATTCTCTTTTGCTGAAGTTCGCTTGGCATTAGCAAATACGTTCATTACGTTTCTCGCGCTCCACACTCGGTTAGAATATTTTTTTAAAACGCAAAAGTCTTTAATGTTGAATTCTGTGATATTAAATGTATGTTTTAAGCACTTTTGTACTTTAGTTTGGCTCTTTTGTTTAAGGTGTAAATTTTTTTTGTTTAATATTTTATTATTTCTGTGCTGTTGTTCTATTAATTTTAATTTATTACATCTAATGTATTTTTTTAAGAATTAAAGAAAAACTTTGCATCTTATTAAAAATCTTGTGAAAGTTCAGTTTGTTAATCTATCTAAGGTAAAAAATTCATAGAAATTTCTAAACTAAAAAAAGGTTGACATTAAAAACCCATGAAATTTTAATCCTAAAATTCTTTGTCGATTATTTCGAAACTAGCCAACTTGATTATATTAATCTTTATTCACCTGCATTTTATTACCTGATATTTTAGAAGCGTGATTTATATTTTATTTAATCTAAAAATTAAATTTTTATCGCTATACACGTACAAGTCTATAGAAATGTCAGGTTAGTACCAATTTGAGATTGTCAAATTCCTCATTAATTTTCTGAAACCACGATAACTTTTGCCAATCAAAAATTATTGACCTTAAATCGGCAAGACTTTAGCTTGGGAGTGGAGTTTTGCATCGTCTTCAAGTAGTAATTTTGATTTCACATAATCCTTCTTTGTTTCCTGAAAACTTCAAATTTTTTTTTGACACATACTTCTGTACTGGCACCCTTTAATTGTTCTGCACAAGATCATTCAATTAGGAAATTCTTTGTAAAATGTTTTTGAAAAAAATGTCTTCTTTCCAAAATTCGGCCTCCTCTACTTACTCCTCGCCTAGCTTCTTTAGCTAACACTTTTCTTCTCCTAATTCCCTTCTTTGCAGCTCTTGATTCCCCTTTTCTGCTGATGTTTATTATTAGTATTATCTCCTACTTTCACTTTCTAATTTCTCATCATTTCTCATTCCTTATTCACCCTGCTTCGAAACTATATTTTGAACTCACTTTCTCCATTCTTGCTTCTTACTTCCACTGTTTCAATATGGTGCCGCATGTGGAGCTTATGATGTAACTTTTATTAATGTCATTTATTTCAGTTAATTAACTTATGAGCTAATATACCTATTTCTAGCTATAACTTACTTCAGGGTATCATAAATGATGAGAATGTAAGAATCGACATAAGAGCTACTTGTCTAAAGTTAACTGATCCTTTAAAAAGTTAGAAAATGTAAAATAAGGAAGTTATTGATAGCGACTTCTCAGAAAAAGAAGATAAAATGTTTTCAGGATCATTTTGAAATAATTAAAATATAATCCTGAAGTCCTCTACTACATCATGTTTTCAGCTGAGCCCATAGTAAAAAAATAGTCATTCTGAATAATTAAATAATTTCAAATTTAAATAGTGTGAAATCAAATTAACAAATCAACAGCATTGAGACCACGGATTAAAAGATAATGAAAGTATGAATAATAAAGGTATACTATAGTGGAAATTTTCATAATATTATTGTCTTCTCTGTGAGAAAAATATTTTGAAAGCTTATTTACATGAGTTAAAATTTATATCTGTGATGCCAATTTTAACGAATTTAGTGACCTAAGCTTTGTTTCTAAAACGGAGTCAAATCAAAAGTAAATCTTACTTATCAGTTTTTCGTCTGCTTGAAAATAATAAGTATCGTATATACTCTGGTTTTCATGTTTTCAATCATCTTAACTTTTATTGGTGAACACAATATAATAACAGTAATATATAAATAACATATAATATTTATTTTAGAAATACTCTATTCGATTTTTAAATTAAAAAGAGGAATAAAAAAAAAGAGTTCAATTTTAAACCAATAAAGATTGCTCAGGCTAGAAAGAAAACAATGCATTTACGTTGTTACATTTGTAACATGAATTAAACAATTTTTTCACACTACTGTTGGATTTTCAATCCAAATAAACGACTTTTTAGCTTGAGAAAAAAAAATTTCACGAGTTTTGCTAATCATACATATTTATGTTTCCTTTTTGTAGCCATCATGAGTAGTTTGTAGCATATGAGGTGTAAGATATCGCCAGTAGTAATTTTTTCTAAATATTTTTTTAAGATTTTCGAAAAAAAAAGTTTGTCTAAAAATATTTACATTATCATTTAGTTGCTATTTTTCCTAAACCTTGACTTAAAAATAATTAACATCTTTCTTATCATTGCTATTTGCTGCATATTAACAGATACAAGTTTTATCTATTTATGGTAAGATGAATGACCATTTACTCCAAAACGCCACTTCGGGGTTCACTTTGGAACTTAGTCTTGCCTCAAAGTATTGCGTTCCTGCATTAACAACTTGAAAAAATACAATCATCTCTTTTCTAATGGAGAGCTAATTTCACTGTTCAAGTTTTTACCAAATGGTGAACTTATTCCTGGTGTTTCTCGTGTTAGACGTTTTTATTTTTGTGATACACGTTAACCTGAAAGGCCTCTTTCTCCTGCCAGGCTTACTTTTATTTGCTTTATGTCCAGGTCTCCTCCTCCGAAACTTCGACCTTCTGACATGGCTATTGCTTCACCTATAAAGCTTCCTTCTTCTGACGGAAATGGATGTGGACTTAAACAACTTAGAATATATAAATATAAGAGTATATGGATATATGACAACCAAAATACCAATTGCATTATCATCATTCAATGAATGATAATAATATGACATATATCGCAGCATAGCACGTAGAACAATATGTAACTTGAGGTAACCTAACCTTTCTGTTGCCAGGCGTATCACATCGAACAGTGAATGACGCGGACTTTTTTGCACGGCAAAGCAAGCTATGCCCTCTTTGCCATTCGGCAGCCTTCCTAGCAGGCCGCAGAAGGAAAATATGACCAGGCTAGGGTGGATGGAGTGATCTCTCTGAGGTAATTAGTTACATGCACCGATTTAGAGTACAAGCCTGGTGTGTTATGTAAGTTGTGACAAGGCAAAATTGTATACTCCAAGGGCATAATTTAAGCTAATTTTAAGAATTTAGGATTAACTTGGATGGTATTTTTGTTTGCTTTTAATGACCTTACCGCATCGCTTATCTTAACGAAAGATTATAAGAGAATTTAAAATTCTGCAGGCCTGCAGAAAACTGAGATTCTGCTCGCTGTCACCATCACAAGTAAAAATTGAGATTCTCGTGTCGAGTCTAGTTTTCGCTTTTCCGATTGCTGTCTCCAATAGACCCGGAACCCAGCTGAAAACCTTGAATGCTTCCAGAGCCAGGAGTAGCTCCGGATTACTTCCCCTAGACTTAAAAAATGAACTTAGTTGCCAATAAGCAATACTTTGATTTTTACCAGTAATTCTCATAAGAAAGAAAGCGACTCACGTCTCATAACAGGGCCCTTAGCTGTCACGGCATTGGACAAGAAGCCATTCTACTCAAGACTCTCGCGACAGGACGCAAATCAGGTGTGGTTGTGCCCGATTTGCTGCCGTATCAGTCTTGACAAATGCGGACAGCTCTCGCATCAGACGAAGACGAGAGCTTCCTCATTAACGAATATGCTTCGGATCCACACTTAGATATTTTCAATTGATTTACTTAAAATATGTATCGCACGTAAATCCTTGAAGTATCTGCTGAACGTCTCAGCCCCTTTGCTATCGGTTTCAGATCTTATGCAAACTTTCAGGGAATAGAGTTCTCATTTTAAATTTTTTTCTTTCATCGTCGGTTACTAGTTAATCATCAATAACGAAATGGTGCAATAACCAAATTTACTATTTCAAGTTTGCTAACTCTATGACAGGCTCGCAGTGCCCATAAGCTGTTGCATAATTCAAATATCTACCAGATCCCTCTTCTTTCTTCATGCAAATTTTTCCAGCATGGCTCCGCCTGCTTGTCTTTACCTCTGTAATCTGCAATATTTCAATTACACTCTAGACCTTTTAAAATTAATTCTACACGCAACTTTGTTCTGCTCAACATGTTATTCACGAGTAATATGGCATTTAAATTACTTCAAATTCTTTGCACAGGCTTACCCATTCCATATAACTGCATCTTCGTTAAAGGGCTTACGCTAGCTTAGGCATTACCTATGGTTACGCCTATTCTGGTTGAGTCTTTGCGTTTCCAAATAGCGCATATGCCCCTAATACCTAAATACAATTTTTGTATCCAAGTTGAGTGTAAGAATTGTTGAGTCACACGACGCGATCCAGTAAACGTAAGTTCTAAACCTCCTAGATTCACGCTTGCAAATTATATAGGTTTGTATATTTATTGACTGGCTCAAGAATCGATCTCAAGTCCTTTTGAGCAAAAGCCTAACAAGATGTTGTTGAAGCCACTGAGGCTTCAAGCTTGCTTGGAGAGTGACTGCACAGAAAAAGAACAAAAGGCAAAACACCTTTCAGATTATTTTTGGAACAGTCAAAATAGAATATATTTTAGCCAAAGTATTATTGAGATAAGGATAATAATTCTGACGACAACTACTACCTCGTGTTGTCAGATATGCCAATAGTAAAACAATAGTAAGTTTAATTTGCTTGAAAAATTTCAAATTAAAATATTGTGAAGTCAAACTTTTACATCAAAAGCCTTAATAGTTGAAAAGTTATATTTATTTATAAACAATACATATCGAAATAATATGAATAACGCGTTGTGAATTATTAAAATATTTCAAAATTAAAAGCAATTTTGATCTGCATTATAACACTGTTGTGAATTTAGGCGTAGATTAACAGATAATTATCGTTTCTGCAATAAACGTATGATATGGGCGATATTTTTATTAACTTCATGTTTCGTCTGTGAAAAAAAATGTTCGATGTGCTTATCTACTTCAGTTAAAATTAATATCAGTCATAATAATCTTAACAAATTAAGCGACCCAGTTTTTTTTCAACTGACTCCTATTAAATGTTAATCTTGTTAATTAGTTTTTGTTTTACTTAGAAGAAATGTGCTAAGGCTACTTGTAGGGGCCGAAAAATTCCTTGGAAGGCACGTAAATAGCATGTTCGAAAACGCAAAAAATAAGATTAAAAAAACAACCTCCTCTTGAGGAAATAGTTAATAAACATTAATAAGATGGATATATATATATATATATATATATATATGTATATATTCCGTTAATATTTATAATATAATTCCTATTTTAATATCCTGATTTATTTAAAGTCAATAACTAAGTTTGTTTTCTTGTTATACTTAATTTCTAATTGATTTAAGAAAATAATTAAACAGTTATTTGGGACAAATAGGTATTTATTTTCTTGCAAATTGTTTTAATTCTGAAAAATAAATTTCAAAAAACCGTTTTATTTGACTTTGCATATTTTCCTAGCAGCAGCTTATTTATCAATTGATGTGCGAAAATCATCTGTGATTTCGGGCCACAGTCTTGCCTTACAATATTGCTACTAGTTATTCATGAAACACTAACCTAAAAAAATATGATTCTTGCTTTTCTGTTGCAGAGCCAAACTTACTGATAGAATTTCTGCCTGACGGTGAAGCGATTCCTGGTGTTCCTCGCAATGAACCTTCTTCTTCTAACAGACGTTTACCTCAAAGGCCTCTTTCTCCTGTTGAGCCAGTTATTCGTGACAGGTCCAGGTCTCCTTCTTTAAGACCTCAACCTCCTGACGGGGACATTGATCTGGCTATAAAGCTTCCTTCTCCTGACGGACGTGGATGTAGACTGGAACAAATTGATTTTATTCGTCTTATTCCTCGCATGCCTATAGACCAGATATTCGAACTTCGAAAACATACGTTTCCTGCTGATAGTTTCATAAAAATAAAAATAGGAATAGGATATAGGTCTGTGTCAACTGATGAACAAATTGTATTATCAACATCCGATGGTGACGCCTTTGCAATACTAGCGAGTTTCAATTCTCTTGCTGGCATATATGTATATGAGAATGGCAATATAAAAGGAGCAAAAGTTAACCGAACAAGCGGAGCGATTACTTCATTGACCCGAGATGAAATCTTTCAAATTCCAGTAGGTCCCAACCGCCCTATCAATAATTTTTTCAAAGTAATTTATGTAAACCGCGGTCGGCAAGCCTGAGTGCACTGAAAGTGTGTTTCTATTGGATATCGCTTCATACTCTTAATATTGTATTTACCTCATTCTAGCTCTCGGGTTTCGTACATTTTCTACGATTTCATATTGTAAAATTAAAGGTGACCATTGACTACTGTAATTTAGTAGTTGTGAATACTCTTGCGTTGAAGCTCTTATGGCCAAAATGAATACATTTATCACGTATCGCGCGCTCTACACTCGACTGAAGTATTTCTGTAATGGAAAACTCTTTATATTATAATGAATTCTATGAAATTAAATGTCTGTTTCAATCATTTATGTACCTTGATCTAGAACTTTTTTTTCAAGTAAAAATTTGGTTTGATTTATATTTTGTTGTTTTCTGTGCCGTTTATTCATCAATTTAAATTTAATGCTTGTAATGTATTTTCTCACGAATAAAAGAAAAGCTTAGCATTTTATCAAAAAACTAGTGAAAATTTATTTTGTGAATCTATTTAAGGTAAGAAATTTATAGAAATTTTATAACTTAGTGAAGGCTGTCATTGAAAACCCACAAAATTTCAATTCTAAAATTTTTTGATACTTTGAGAGCGTGATTGATATTTTATTGAAGCTGAAAATTAAATTTCTATTCCAATCTTAGTTTTCAAGTGGACTTTTGCTTCATCTTTAAGTAGTGATTTTAATTTTACAGCATGATTCTTTGCTCCCCTGGAAAACCTTTTTAATTATCTACTTTTTACTGCCACCTTTTAATTGTTCTGCACAAGATTATTTAATGAAAAAATTTTTTGTTAATTGCTTTAAACAAAAAATGTTTTTTTCCCCAAAGTCTTACTGCTGGACTTACTTCTCGCCCAGATCCTTCAGCTGAAATTATCCTTCTTTTTATTCCATTTTTTTTCAGCCCTCGGTTTCCCTTTCCTACTAACCTTTGTTTATAATCGTTTCTCCTACTTTCAGTCCCTAATTTCACATATGTCTTTGCTCCCCTTATTGACCCTACTTCTACATCCCATTTTAGCCTCACTTTTACCTCACTTCCAACACTTCCGTATGGTGCCTTCTATGGAGCCCATGATGTAGCTTCTAATAATGTCACTTTTACAAAAAATTAATTGATAGGATATTACACTTTTTCTAGGTATTACTTATTTCAAGGTATTTTAAGTGGATGACAATGTAAAAATCGACATAACATTCAACTAGCTGAAGTTAATTAGAATTCCAAAAATTTAGCAAATCTAAAATAAGGAAGCTATTTATAGCGACCGCTTAGTCAAAGTAGATAACATGTTTTTCAGATTATTTTCAAACAGTTGAAATATAATTCTGATGTCGTCTACTACCTCACCTTGTCAGCTCCTGCCTGCTGGTGCCTGCGCGACAGTCAGGTAGATCGTGGTGGGTCCAGTTGGCGGTTGCTTGCCATTTTTTCTTAAGCGACGTCGTCCCCACTCAGGCTATCTTCATAAAAGTAGGGAGTAGCTGTAGACAAGTAGGTATGGTGGAACGAATAAACTTTACAGGGCTTCTTTGTCTCTCTACGCGGGTCTCGATTAATCTACTTTATTTAACGACATTCAAAATATACAGGCATAAGCTTGAATGCCGAAATGTATATTGCAATATATAAAAAAGGCAAAGATGTGAAGCTAGCAGATTATAGCAAAGGTCAAGTTTGTTCGGCCGTGGAGACTCCGTTCGTCGGCCAGTAGGCTTTTTGGGCCTTCTGTTTACCTTGTCGCTTTTAGCAAGAGTGGACGACTGTCGTCCCCTGTCCGGGCTTTTTCGTGATGGCCGAGCCATCCTTGGCTGGCAGGTCCTTTCCGAAGAGGGACTCTTTTTCTGGATATAGGAAGCTTAATGCCCCCGTAACTCTTGCTGGTTGTTCTTTGGACAAGCTTGAGAGCACCTTTCTGAAAGACTGGGCAGTGCCCATTCTATGAAGCTTTTTGGCGATAAGCCTAATAAACCTTAGCTAGGTGTTTTGCTAGTGGCTCTATTTTTTTCTATACTTGTGCTGATGGTTGTGTCGTGAACCTACAACCTAGCTGATAGTAGATGTGAAGTGGGTGGCTTCTTTTAATAACACGGCTACGGGGTATACGCGTGCAAGTGTTAACACTTCTATGTCCAGAGGGGAAGCCCGTGGGCTCGGTTGAGGCCACTTCACAAGTAGGGTCCGTTAATCCTCGCGAGGCTAGCGATGGTCGCAGTAGTTGACAGCGCCAGGTTTAGGTGTGCGGGCTGACGATGGAAGTAAAGTATGCGACCTTGGGTGACTTCTGTGATTTTAGTGGCATTTGATGGAGCCGTGTCTAGGTGTGCTGGCGAATGATAGAGGCGAAGTGTGCGACCTGAAATAATTTTTCCTGTTTTTTTTTGCTACTGATGAAGCTGTGTTTGGGTATGCAAGCCGACGATAGTGGTGAAGTATTTTACTTCTGTTCAGCGACTTTTTCTCAGCGACTTTAATTCTCATTGCTGCTGATAGGGCCGTGCTAAGGTGTGCCGATCGACGACAGACGTAGAGTACGTGATTCCTGAAGAGTTATGTGGTTTTTGTGGCCGCTAATGAAGCCATGTCCAGGGACGCAAGCCGATGATTGAGGTAAAGTATGTGACTTTTGTTAAGCTCTGTAGTTCACGCAGCCGCTGATAAGGCGATTTTTAGTTGTTCGGTGCGACGATGTGCTGGGTACGGTTGATTAAGTATCGCTGGGATCAGACGCGGACTCTGGTACTCTTGATGACAGGCTATGAGGTGTTTGGCTAGGCGTTTTACCTAAAGCAGAAGATGTCTAGGATCATAGGATCCTGCATTTCTTTGCTTACCAAGAACGTGAATGTCATACAATAATTTTCTATGGTGTAGGCGGATCGACTTTACCTATTACCTTTATGATGAGTCTAGCCACTGCGAGATCCGCTTGTCTTATCCCCCCTCTTAAGTTCTCGACTTGTGTCATGGTTAAATATCGTGCAACGATAACAAATTACGATGCAGCAATGTGGTAGAGTGCAGGGATGTCGTATCTAGCAAACTGTATTAAAACTAGTGGCATTCGTGAGACGTGCGGTGGTATTCTTGGTGAAAAAGTTTAAAGTTGTTCCGTTTTCTGTCGACATAGGCTTTACTGGGATAGGTTGATCGGTCTTCTTATTTCTCGCTGGACAGTTTATGTCCAAATGCCGGCATTAGAGCTAGTTGCCTTAATTATGTAATAGTTTTGAGGCTAAGGCACTGTAAGGGATGAGTGCTGGGACACCATGGATGTTGAGTACTATGTCACTATAAAGGTAAATGCATGAGACCCTTAAAAAGTTGGTACTTAAGCATCATTAAAGTGAAGGAGCTAACGCAACGTTGAAGATGAGTTTCTGTACAGCATTCGAGCTAGGTGCTTGAACTGTGATGGCTTGGAGCAAAAGCAGTGTAATAGATGGTTGGTAGTGTAAAAAGGTAGGCTATTGCTTATGCACTGTTACGAAGACGTACTTCTGCATTATTTGAAAGGTATGCCTGTGCACCCTAAGAAGATGGATTCTAGATTATGCTAATGTGATCCAGTTGAAATGTGGCGCAGCTGCCTCCAGTAGCAGGGTTGTAAAT
>JAUELO010035431.1:0-10536 GCA_032357855.1 Amphibolips quercusostensackenii | reverse complement strand
AATAATACACAAAGATTATCAGTCGAATGCAAAGCAAGTGTTTTTGTTTTATGCAATATCTACATTCCGGAAAACGTAAGATCATGTCCGCATCATTTGGCTCATGAAGGTTTAATTCTGCAGCCACTTTTACAGATCTTACGTTTTATTAACAGTCCATGAGTAATTAGGGGCTTACTGCTACGAGCTTTTTTGCAAGGGCTTCGCAATGTAGCGATGAGTCAGAATAGACTTTCTGACAAAAATAGTCTGTCTGACATTGAACATGAATGTCTTTGTCCTATAATCAAAGAACAGTTCCGAGAATTGTTTACTTTTTGTGATAGAGTGTCTTGTGAAGGTGGTTATAAGTACGCGCAAAAAATGATCTTCTGATATTTTTATGTAAACTGCGTCAAGGTCTATCGGATGCTCTTTTAAAGGTCATGTTCCAATATTCAAGTAAACAGGCAGTTGGTGGAGTCATCGTCACGGCCAGACAATCCTTAATACAAAGTTTCGTGCCTTACAACATTGGATTTGACGCAATTATAAGGGAGGATTATATTGCCAGGCATATCACTGAATTCGCTAACCAATTTTATAACCTGGAACCACAAGTTTCATGAGCAACCTCGTATTTTAATGGGTATACATTCATACTCTTAAGAGCAGTAACTTCAGGGCTCGGTGACAATCATTTTGTGTTAAAAAAGGACGGCACTTGGTCAAACCTGTATTAATAGTTGCACCGGATGGTTACATTTTTGACTTTTGAAGGCCAAGCTTTTCTGACAGCCGTAATAATGATGCTTCTACATTTCAACATAAATTTGTAAAAGACGCTAATGGAATGAACAGAAAGTTCCAAAAAGACGATATTGTCATTGTTGATAGGAGATACCAGGATGCTACTAATCTTCTGGCGTGTTTGGGTATTACGTAAAAAATGCCAGCTCTTCTACCACATCAGCATCAACTTACAACAAAAGATGCTAACCAATCGCGCCTAGTGACAAAATCTAGTTGGATTGTCAAAGCTAGGAACGGACACATCAAATCAATTTTTAAACTTTTTCAGCAAGTAGAACAGATACAATACGTTCCCAACCTAGGCGATTTTCGTCGCATAGATTGAGCTATCATTATCAGATATTATCCTTTAATTGGCATGGAAGGAGCTGATACCGAAATAGCTAATGTATTACTTTTTAAAAATTAAGGAACCGAATGTCGTACAAGCACTGGTTGATGCAGAAGACCTGAAGACAAGAAACGCCCAACGATGGGTTCAATCAGATGCGGGCTACTTATTAGATTTCCTAGTTCTGACTCTTGAATTCTTGAAAAAAACTCACATTTGGGGTTTATCATGTTAAACTCGCACCTTCTTACGGGCAAGACAAAATGCAAAGAGATAATGATGAAGAATTCCACATAGAGATGCTACGAGGAAATAATCGAGTACCACAACCAGGATTTATAAGAATCATAATTTTTCTCGATTTTGAACAGTGATAATGACATGAACGACGGTATGGCTGACGATAGAAATTTTTCTTTGATAGAAGGATATTATTGTACATGCCATTTTGGTGCTCAAACGCTGGGAACTTGTGCACATATAAGCAGTTTCTTTTGGTGGTTGGGGTATGCTCGCCATCAAGAAAGAATTCGTTATGCATCACAAAAACTTATTTAGACCATAAATAATGGGGGAAATGGACAACAACCAGAAGTTGCCAGAAGTTATCAACGTCTTGTTATGTATCCTAACTTCATTGGCTAGATATTGACAACATCCTGCTCATGTCTTGCCTTTATTTGCTGGATATTGATTAATTTTTGCCTATGTCATGCCTTCACTGGCCGGATACTGACTAAGACCTGCTCATGGATTGCCTTTATTGTCTTTATATTAACTAAGTCATGCTCATATCTTGCCTTTATTGACTATATATTGATTTCTTGTACATATCTTGTCTTTATTGGGTAAATATTAGCAACAAATGACAAGTTCACCTTAAATGACCTTGAAAAATGACCTGTGTCTTAAGGTCATGACTTTCTTGCATTTTCTCTTTAAAGCGCAATGAATTTCATCAGAAACATTTTTTTATTTGACCTTCAGTTATCAAGATATTAGCCTAAGTTTTTTACAGTACATTTTGTGCGGGGTCTTTTTGTTGAGAAGAATCAATTTCATTTTTTGTTAAAAATCAATGTATTTTTATGTTTGTACTAAATGGTTTTTTCATAATCGCTCTTTTATTAATGAATAAAAACATAAATATTTGAACTTTAAGAAAATTTTTTATTGTTTTCTGCTTCACTCTTATGAAATTTTTTTTTTTCATAGTAGCTTGATAGTATAAAAAGTTCTCTTCAAAACTCTGTTTGAAATTTTCAAATCGAATAATTAGAAATTTTTTTTCAAAAAACTAATTTTTCCCTTTTCTTGTAATTTTTTACTAATTCATCGTTAAATAAATAAACTTGATTTTTTACCCAGGCAGTCGAGTTCTTACAAAAAAAATTTATTTTATACAGAGTAGTTGCATTTACAACTAAATAATTGAACTTTCAACGACAAACAGTTGCATTTTAAAACAAATATTAAATTTTCAAGCCAAGAAAAAGAAGACTTTTTAAAAAAACAGTTAAATGTTTAATTGATAATTTAGAAAAAAACGATGAATTTGTAATTCAGAGGGACGATTTTTCTATCTAAATGCCTAAACTTTCAACAAATCAGTTGAATATTATAAAAAATACGACTTTTTGCAAGAAAATAGTTGAACTTTGAACAACATAGTTAAATTATCAACCGAAAAAAATTGAAATTAAAAACAATAATCGAATTTTCACTGAATAAAAATTAATTTTTAACCGAACATTCACATTAAGAAATAAGTAGTTGAACTTTTAAGCAAAAAAGACGAATTTTTAAAGAAGTAGTTGAACCTTAAACCAAATAGACACATTTACAAGCCAAGAAGACGAATTTTGTCGAAGGCAGTGGAATTTTTAATAAAAAAGTTTATTTTCGACCACGAAAGATGACTTTTCTATCATAAAAAATGGATTTTCAATTTAAGAGCTTAAATTTTTAACAAAGAACATTAAAATTTAACCAGAAGCAGTTGAATTTTATAGCTAAAAATAGGAATTTGTAGAAAGACACTTAAATTTTCAATCCGAAAAGATAGATTTTCAACATAAAGTTCATTTTCAACCACGAAAGATGACTTTTCTATTATAAGATACGATTTTTTAATACATAAGAATGAATTTTTAATTGAAAAGTTTAAAATTTCACCAAAAACGGTTCAATATTATAGCTAGAAATATGATTTTTTTGAGACAGTTAAATTTTTAACCCAAAAAGATCAATTTTCAACAAGAAGTTTATTTTTAACCACTAAAGATGACTTTTTTAAATATAAAACATAAATTTTCAATACAAAAAAATAAATTTTTAACAATAAAGTTGAAAATTTAATTTAAAAAAATTGAATTTGATAGCCAGAAACATACATTTTTAAAAACATCGTTGAATTATCAACCCGTAAATATGCATTTTCTATATTTTCATTTTCAACCAAAAAAGATGACTTTTCTACAATAAAAAATGAATTTTGTATCAAAAAAAAATTTCCAACTATTTGAATCAAACAAAAAAAAACTAAGTTTTAACAAAATAGTTCAATCCTCAACCAAATAGTTAAATCTTTAATCAAGAAAGGTAAATTTTGAACCAAATAGTTAAATTTTCAGAACAAAAATGAATTTTTAACCAATAAAAAAAATACGAATTTTCAACAAAAAAGTAGAATTTTTAGCCAAAAATATAAAATTTTGTCTCAAATGATGAATCTTAAATAACAAAAAATGCATTTTTTGAAAAGTAGTGTAACTTTAAACGAAGTAGTCGATTTTCTAACCAAAAACCATTAAAGTTGGGAATGACACCTTTTTTTGCATCCAAAAGTTGTGATTTATTTTTTGAATGGTATTTGGTAATAAAAAAACGGTCATTAGTTAAAAATTTATCAACAATTTATAATGTTACAAACAATTTTTAATTTATTAAGTTCCATTGGTAGGCGTATGTACATAGCAGAAAAGTTGATATTGGGATGACAGCATTTGATTATAAGACGAGTTTTCATAAAGGAATATTTAGTTTTTCAATTATTTGAACAATTTGTATACACATATGAGTTACAGACAAACTCATTGCGCCATTCGTTTGTACTATATGAAAAATTAGTGAAGAAAAAAATTATTTAACAGTTCGTCTCAATGTAATTTTTCCGTAAAATCAAATGGACTAATTAGTCTTTCTGTAACTGATATATTTAAAAAGAAATTTAGTTTAACCATTAAAAAAATGAGATTATGTTTCATAAAATCATAAATTTTTTCAAATGGTTGAAGAGAAATTTGTTTAGATTTTTTCGACAACTATGAGGATGAAAGGAATTATTTTTCATAACAATGTCTTATTTTAAATGTAAACATTTTTGTTTACATCAGTAAGGTTGTATTTCTTGAAGAACAATTATCCTGTCTTTAAGACTATCCTATCTAGAAACATAAATATTATCAAAGTAAAAATTGTTTTAATTTTCACTTTATTGTTAATTAACAACCTACGCAACGATCTGACAAAGCTCGCTTGTTTCAATATTTCATAAGATCGTCCACCCAAACTTTTTTGGCAAGAAATTTGCTGTATAATATTATTATACAATTAAAAATTAAAAATAATTAAAAAAATAAATTTTGATAATATAAAAATAATAAATTATAATTAATAAAACATATAATAAATATTCTTCATATTAATATTAAATTAATAGAATATATTATATATTCTTAAATAAATTTACAATTTATTACTTTAATCAGACATAATACTATTAAAATAAATAATTATTAGTTTATTAAAAAATTTTCATTTACAATAAAAAAAATATTGTTATTAAAATTATGAACATTATAAAAAACAATGAATTTGTAATTCAGACGGACGATTTTTCTATCTTAATGCCTAAACTCTCAACAAATCAGTTGAATATTAGCCTTTGAAACCTTTATCATGTTTATTTGCAAATAGTATTTTTTCGTCTAATCTGTTTAAGTATTCCTTTGGTAGCTCATGGAAATTTTAGTATTAAAATAGAAATATTTAAGTTTGGGGATAAATCTTTTTTCCAACGCTCTTTATTTTAAAATTTTTGTAAATATAATGAGAAAGGACCTAGGAGGATAAGCATATAAAAATGGCCCCCACACCTATCAAGCCTAAATTGGCACCATATATTAATATCTATGTAAACATAAAATCTTGCAAATTTCAACCTTAACATATTATTTTTTAGGAGATATGGAGGAAAGAGTAAAAGCAGAAAATAGGTTTTCTCGAAAAAGGATTAACTGATTTGGACAAAAAAAATGTATGTCGTGTTAACCAAAAAGACTCCTTCCAGAAAAAAGTTTGGATTACTCAAATTGAAAGTTCCATCTTGAAATATTTCTCGCACAGTATACATATGCTTCTTAAGATATAGCCCTAACAGCCTTGGAGTTTTTGGTTTGACGCATCACACATGCGAATGTGCCAATAGAAAATTGACTGTTGGTTGTTGCTCTCATATTGCTACAATAGTGTATTATTTATCTTATGCTAGATTCTTATCCAAAGTTTTTCAACCAGCGGAAATACTAAGTGATGTTTTCAAGAAAAATAGTTACATTCCAGTAATTAATAGTGACAGTGATAATGATTAAAAAAAATAATTAGATGAAAAGTATTCGGTTTTCTGAGAGGCGAGGGGACTCACACTGAAAAAGCACCCTAATAAGGAGTTTAAAATCGTATCGCAACCTCCTTGTAGTGAACTCTAGAAACTAGAATTTTTATAGACTAAGTGCAGACGATTTTTATTTAAATACTTTATATACATAGAATACTAAAATTCTTTTCTAACTTTTTTTCGTGAATGTTTGACAACTATTTCGTTTGGTGTGTCACGTAATATCACAACAATCGTAATTTCACTACAGAGTAACGTTTTAAGAATGCGCATTTTTTTTTCATAATGTATTGTACAAAAGAAATGAAAAATAAGTGATTTTTTAAAATACAAGTGTACCATTATTCCAGCCGACAACTTAATCAAACTAATAAAGTGTAAACCGAACAGTGGAGTTCGTTGTGCTCGGCTAGAGCGAGAGTGTGCTGTGTAATGTGCGGCATGCATGATTTTCATTATTTTTCGCCATGAAGCACCACCACGAAAAATCTGGCAAACTTTTTTCTGAAAGTAGTCTTTATGGTTAACACGACATATATTTTATTCGTGAAAATCGGTTTAGCCTTTTTCGAGAAGAACCAATTTTTTCATTTTACTCCTCCTTCCAAATCTCCCAAAAAATTGAAATTTTGAGCGTGAAATTTTCAGGATTTTATATTCACATAGATGTCAATGTATAGTGCCAATATAGGCTTGATAGGTGCGGGACCATTTTTACATGCTTATCCCCCTAGGCCTGTTCAAAAACAAATTAATTTGTTATAATTCCATGAGTAAAAAAGTTAAACTGTTTCTCAAAAATTTGTCTCACTCAAAGTTTTACTTAATTGAATACAGAATTGATCTTAAAGAAAAAAAAGAAAAAATCGGCGATTAATTTTACCCTTTACCTTAATTTGACCGCGTGAATCTGATTTGGCTTCAGTGTGCGTTGCGAGAAAAAGACTTTTACAGTTTGAACTATTTTGAATAGAAAATGAATAAACGTGATTAAAAGTTCAAATTAAATTATAGATACTATTGTATTTACCAATAGGATTAGAAAAAACCATTAACATATAACACAGTATGCCAATCATGGTCCTCACTCTTTTTAAAATGAGGAAACTTTTGAATAATTTCACGAGTGTGACTAATTAATAATCTTTAAAATATTTCAGTGTTGCCGCTGGTTATCGTTATCTTATTTGTCCTAAATGATTCATCTTTTATAGCTGCGAAAAGTACGTTTATGAACATAAATTTTGGTTTAAAAGCTTTATTTTTTTTATTGTTATTTGGGCTTGAAAATGACTTTTGCGTATATTTTTATGGCCGTGTTCGTAATTAGCATTTACAAATACTCCACAAAAAACATCGATCCTCAAATGTACAATGATTTGGTGATGTTTTGAGTTGCAACAAAAACGAGACACCGGAGAATAAGAATGCAGCTTTCTTCATGCAATAATTTTGCACTTGAATTATTCTTATTTTGATAAAAAAAAATCTTATTCGGAGAACGTAACAAATGATATGCAACAGAAATGAACCGAGTTCCTTCTCGACCGTCGTCGGGATCGGTCGTGCTAAAATTACGTGATCGAAATTATCATTAAATAGTGTCTTCTTATGAGGTGTAGGTGGATTATTTGTGGGAGGGTTGCACTCAGGTGCAGCCACTAAAGCAAGCTAGCTAACAATCCAAATAAATTTCAAAGCGCACTTCACCAAATAGCCTCAACCATGTCAACAAACCACCTGCTACACGTAGCTATGTAGCAGCTACAGTCAGAGATCAATTCCCAAAAAAGGATCAACCTATAATTATTAAATCCATATTTTATATCCCTATTGATAAATATACCCTTGAAGTAGGAAATCAATAACTCAAAGTAGCATCAGATTTGTTTCGAAAGTCTCAGGTAATATAGTTTGCATGTACTTGGATAGTAAACAAACAGTAGACGACCTTACCAGTAAGCATACAAGCATTGGCATAAAAGATAATTCTCTGGAACTACTACCTTCACTAATAAAATTCAAACGACTCACCCTATCTAACGTGTGTCTAATTTTTCCACATTATGTTTTTACTTATATTCTTGAAAAATTAAATATAAAAACGAACACTTTCTTGAAATTCATGAGAGCTGGGATGTCCAATTCAGGATATGCTCATATCCTGAGCTTCAAAAGACAAATTTATATCCAGCCTGAAGACGAATCAAAAGTACTAGAATCGCTTGCAATCAACTTTGGAAAAGCTTCTTACTAGATTTACCTCTTTACAGATACAATAAAGTGCTTTATATGCAAAAAAGTTGTCTACATTGCTAAACAATGTCAAAGTAAACAAAAAGAAACTACAAATGCGCCAATAAATATAGAACAAAGTACTTCAAAAGATTCAGCGCTAGAAGTTGATGAGCAAACCAAATATACCGGAAAAGTCGACTTTCCTGATCTCCGCCCACCATAAGTAAGCCTCAAAAACAGCTTCAATACAGGAAACAAACGTTTGCATTCAGATACAGCTTCTACATTACTCACTGCCACTCCTAACGAATCACCCAGCAACATGGACCGAAGGACCACTGAACACAAAGAAGAATTAATTAAAGCAAATGAAAAGCCAAAAGAGAACAATGAAAATCCGAAACTGCCTTATGCCTGATGAAACAATATATAGAAGAACAACTATCCCCTATTGAAAAGATCATTGAGGAATCTAAGGACAAATGTACTTAAAACTATTCACAATACAAAAGTTTTTTCGAAATGCAACATGTGCTAACAATCCAGCCTACATTGCCAAGGATGACTGCGAAAATTTAGAACTTTTCATCTATATGATAAATGATATGGATACCCATCCTAAAGATCGAAGTGCCAAACTTAGACATAATAGAATTATTAACAAACAAAAAACGTGGCTTCGTGAAGAAGGAAACGATTCTTCCATTGATGAGGAATCTGCATCTCATTATTCGCAAACA
The DNA here is from genome assembly GCA_032357855.1 of Amphibolips quercusostensackenii. Lineage (NCBI taxonomy): Eukaryota > Metazoa > Arthropoda > Insecta > Hymenoptera > Cynipidae > Amphibolips > Amphibolips quercusostensackenii. The sequence goes on along the minus strand of JAUELO010035431.1, from coordinate 1,757 downwards.
TACGAAAAACCTAAAAACCTCAAATGTAAGCAAATAATAGAATGGATCGAGACTGAAGTAAAACACTGAAAATATTCTAGGCAAACGGATTTTAAAATCATACAATGAACTTTAAATGGATTCTATCTTCGTAATGAATTTTTACAATTACTTATTAAGGACTGCAATCCATCTGTTATTTGTTTACAAGAAACAAATTGCAAAGACTCATCTTGTTCAAATTTAAGAAACTATTCCCCTGCTTTTAAAAATAGAACCAACACAGATTATGCCAGTGGTGGTGTTGCAACCTACATAAAAAACGAGATCCATTTTTAAGAATTAAAATTGAATAATAACTTAGAAGCCATAGCGGTACATATTCTCTCAGATATTAAGCTGTGTATATGTAATACCTACATCCCAAATAGGATTGATCCTCACTTTCAAGAACTTTGAAATTTAATAAGATAATTACCAAAACCTTTTATGGTGATTTCAACAGCCATAATACTCTTTTGGGTTCTCATCATACAGATGCAAGAGGAAACATAATTGATCAGCTCTTAACTGATCCTTATATAATACTTCTAAATAAGACTCAGCCGACATATTGGAACATTGCAAACGGTACCTTCAGCGCCATAGACCTTTCGCTCTGCAGTTCATATATAGGAAATCCGTGAAATTGGGAAGCATTAGAAGACCTTTACAACAGTGACCATTTCTCCGTTCTTCTTGAGATTCCAAATACCTATAATCATGAACCAAAATGGAAAATCAATAAAGCCGATTAGACAAATTTTAAAAAAATTTGGATAAAAAAATTGATAATTTGGCCGAACCTTCAGAAAAAAATTGTAATTAAATAAACGATCTCGTGCGAAACTTCATCAATTCAATCACTAAAGTAGCTGTCTTCAGCTTACTAAAATCTTCATTCAGAATCTATGAACACCAAGTATCTTGTTCGAACGAAGAAGAAGAAGCAGCTATGAAGGAAAAGGAGCATGCATATAATGTGTATAAAAAACACAAGTCCGAGGAAAATTAAATTGAGATGAAAAACTCTAAGCTTTAGCACGCAGGGAATGTAAGTTCAATAAAACACTCCTAGGCAGAACACATTTCATCATTGAAATACAATATCCTTCGAGTCACATCATAGAGAAAAATAAACAAAATCCAAGGTTCTTCATCTCCACTTAATTCAAAAAATAAAAACAACAACCAGGAACAAACGTTCAACATGGATGACAGCTCTTCAATTAATTCCACCATCACAATAAGAGAAATTAAATCTACATTAAACTAATGCAAAAATACAACGTTGGGTCCAGATAAAATTCCCAATATATTTCTCAAAAATCGTCCAACTAAAGTCTTGGTCTACCTTCCTAATTTGTTCAACGTTATATAAATTTCGAAGTTTTCCCTGAAAACCGGAGCGAATCTGTAATCAACTACATCCCGAAATATGAGAAAAATAAGAGACAATCTACAAGCTACAGACCTGTTGCCTTGACAAGCACTGTGTGCAAACTAATGAAGAGAATTATAAACAAAACACAATATAGAATCTAGAAGATGAAAATTTTTTTTACGTAAACCAGAGCGGTTTTAGAAAAAACAGAAGTACTCTTGATCTCTTAATAAATCTGAAAGCCAGTATCTGCGATGCCCTTATAAATAATAAACATCTCACAGTCTGTCCTGATATAGAAAAGGCGTATGAAATAATCTAGAGAAAAAGTTTAATCCAAGTGCTCTCAAAACAA
>JAUELO010035422.1:0-10536 GCA_032357855.1 Amphibolips quercusostensackenii | reverse complement strand
CCTGTTTGAGAAGATATATACAAACAACGTGGCTCGAAAAAAGTTGTGTCAGGCTCTTTTTAGAACCTGCTAATTGACTGGTGCGTCTCTAAAGACGTAGCAGCTCATCAGCGCGTACTGTCAATAGCTTGGGTTATCTGACGAGAAGCTTTTGATGCAACCTATTATAGGTTTACCATCTTTCTGTTGAAAAGTTTGAAAGTTCAACCGCACATAGTTAGATGCACAAAGAAATTGATGCCGCTTCATAAAACTATATTTACTATCTCATATGTGAATCATTCGTTACAAAGAACAACGTCACCTTTCGAATGGGCGTCTTTCATTAAGATAATGTGAGCCTTTTGCTCTTTTGTATTATAATTTTGCCTTTATCTCTCGCACTACGCAATTTTAATGGATACCTTTGCCGTGACACTAATCAGTGCAAGCATAGGATCACACATGTTTTCCTATTACACAAGAATTAATCCAGAGCTGTCTCAATAATCTTCAACAGTTAACTTGAAAAACTGGTTTTAAATTCACTAAAACCAAAACACAGTGCATTTTATTCTCCAGAAATAAATCCTGTGACCAGGCTCCTACATTATATCTGGAAAACTATGAGCTGGAAGTAGCATATACATAAGAATTCTAGGGCTTTTTGTTATACAATAAGATGAACTAGTAGTACAGATGAATGCAACTAAGTCTGAAATATGCTACTGCGATAGCCTCAACTCTTTCAAATCCTAAATACTAAAGTCTTATTCTTGAAAACTACAAGGACGTCTACAATAAACTTCTTAGAGCTCCAGAGCCTCTATATATCCAAGAGCACGAACCTCCAAGAAATCAACTTTAAACTTCCTGATATTGCTTGCAGAAGATTTTATAACTTTGTTTATTGGGAATATCAGGTACACACCATTATCACTGATCATTGTTATTTTTCCCAAAAACAAAACTGTTTCTAAAAAGTACAACAATGCTTAAACTAAGATCCTTAACTCTTTCCTAAATTACACTTAAATATATACTGATGGATCTAAAGCAAACTTCGCAACTAGTTGCTTAGTGGTCGCACTAGATGAAAAATTTCAATTCAATCCAATATCAGTAAAGTAAATAGTAGCAAACCCACAATGATCAAACAGAGAATGGTGGGAATGTGCGAACAAGTCTTTAAGTCAAAAAGATATAAGAGGACAGAAAAACACAAGAGTTTGCATAAGAAAATGTATGGAAGTAAAGGAAGCTGAAGTTGTATGACAGACAGAAAAAGAGTAAAAACAAATAATTATGAGAAATTTATGATGAAGAGTGTGAAGCAGAGGACTAACGATTATGGTTTTATTTATCGAAAATTCAGTTCAAAAATTAAATATTTCATTTCTATGCCAAATGATGACAGATATGCGGGAAAACAATAGATAGTTTTAACAATAGATTGCAGCTTTTAAAAACTCTTACAAAATATGCTACAAAAATTTTTTAATAGTACTTTTGATATTTGTTTTATTTCTCAAAGGCGCAATGCAGAAAATGGAAATTCTAGTCTCCTAAAAAACTGCATAAGATACGGAAAAACAATTCAGCAAAAAGTTGCAGCTTTTGAAAAGTCTCATAAAATTTACTTGCACTATTTTTTGATAGGACTTGTCATTTTGGTTTAATTTATTAAAAATACTTAAAAAAGATTCAAATATTTTAATTTTAAGACAAGCGACGCAAAATAAGGGGGAAAGTTTTTAAAGGAATAACAGTTTTCAAAACTTTATACAAAATTTGTTTAGAACACTTCAACGAAACTCCTTGTTTTTAATTTATTTATCAGAGATGATATGCAAAAATTGAAAATTTCCATATCTGGCCCAAGGACGCGGGTTACGTAAAAGTTTGAAAGAAGACTTGCAGGACCTTTTTTTTTTTTTCTATCAAAATAATATGCAAAAAAGTATCCTATTTTTAGCATAAAATTCAGGATATGAAGATGCATAGAAATACTGGGATCTGAAAGACATGTTTCTGATAAAGTATCATTTAAGCATTCCAAATGCATAGAATGAATTAAAAATTTTAAAGCTCTAAATTTGGGGTGATCGCTAGAGAGATTGATCAGCAACCTGAATCAGAGCATTGTTTGTCATGCCTACCCAAAAGGCAAATGGCTTAACGTTTTATAATAATAATAATAATAATAAAAATATGTCCGAATGCAACGCACGAGACCGAACAGCCGCACGCCCAAGGTGCACTCAAACTACTGAGCCACGCGCTCGGCGCGCGAAAAAAATTTGCTGCAATTTTTTTTTTTTTTAATCAGAAATTTATAAAATTTTTTATCTGAGCTTTCTCAGATTTATTAATTATAATTTTGTCTTTATAAATGACTATGATGAAATGTAAATATGTGGAAAGCTTGAGTTTAACTTCAAATTTGCGAGATAACGACTGAATTATATAATCTTGGACAATGCACTGGAATATTCCTTTCTTTCTCTTGTTACGAAATTCTAAATTACTTACCTAATCAGTTTTTACTCTACTTAGAAAAAATGAGGATCTTTTGCATTCTGATTTTCATTTTGGCAATCATCTTTAATTCTATTGGTAAATATAACAGTATTAAGAAAATATTGATGAGATTCTCGCAAAAATTAGTTATTCAAATTAATAATTTTACCTGAACAACTATAAAAGCTAAGCTTCATGAATTTTTTTACACTTCATAAAACATGCTTAAATAAACATAGTGCTATTTTGCGAAAAAAGTATGTGTATATATATTTTCTTTCGGCATTTACATTTTCTTGTCTTCAGAAAGTTTTTTCTAAAGCTCTTTCTTATTATTCAATTAAATAGTCAATTACTTTGCGTTAAATCTGTAATCTTAATCTGTACCTGTAAATGTATCATCTGAAGAAACGATGTGTTCTGTAAGTGGCATACCTATCGATGTTCAGCGTGTTGAACGAAACACGTATTCCTAAAGCAGGGGATTTTAAGGCTCTGAATTCCAAAAAATTCATTTGCAAGAGCTCTAAATAAATCTATTTTTCACCCCAAAAAATTATGTGTTATTGTGAGGGTGAAAGGCCGCTTTTTCCTTTTTCCTTCACTGACTGCACACGTTTGCGGCTTCGATAGAAATCACGCATGCACAGTTTGCAGTTGAATCATACGCTGTACGTGGCAAAAACTCTTAAAATTTGTTTTCTTACCGAGTTTTCAATATTTATATCCTAAATATTATAATTTTAATTTGTCTCAATAGAAAATATTTCAGTAAACCTGGCCGCAGGCTGATTAGTAAGGCCTTATCAGATGCCAATAGTTTTTCTTGTCACAAACAATGGAAATATCGTTAAAATGTTTTAAGGTCAAAAAGCTTTTATCTAGAAAAGGCCAACGTACTTAAAAAAAATGTAATCCTCTCTTTATTATTTTCAGAATTAGGTTTACAGTTTGAATGTTTACCTAATGGCGACCCAATTCCTGGTATTCCTCGTTGCAGACCTCCTTACTCTCCTAAGTGTTTTCATCCTCCTGATACCCCTCGTCTACGTACCAGGTCTAGGTCTCCTCCTAATACCGATCACGCACCTGAAAGACCTCTTTCTCCTGACGAGTCTCATCTTCGCCTCAGGTCCCGCTCGCCGCCTGCCAGGTCCTGGCTTCTTCCTGCCAGGCCTATGGCTGTTTCTATAAGGCTTCCTTCTCCTGATGGAAATGGATGTGGAATAGAATACCTAAAATCTATTCGGCTTTTTTCCCTGTGGAATCCGCGAAGGATGTACGAACTCCGAAAATACACTTTTCCTGAGAATGAATTTATTAAAATATTAACAGGACCGAACATGTATGTACCTATCCCCAACCACGAACAAATTGTATTATCAACATCCAGTGGTGACGTTTTTGCAATATTGAAAAGTTATAATGTTTTTGTTGGAATGTATAAAAGAATAAATGGTCGTATAAAACGTATAAAAATCAACATAGAAAGCGGTAGGATTACCCCTTTAAACTCAGAAGAAATGAATGACACTCCAGTAGGTAAAAACCGCCACATCACGAAGGGTTATATAATACAGCATCAAAATGTGAATCTATAAAGCAAATTTTGCGCGATCTAAAATCAGACCGCAATCTCAAATGTAACTGGTATTTAAGGTATTGGAATATATTATGGTTCACGAGGCTTTACTTTCTTAATAATTCCCCAGATATTTTTTTTCAGAAACAGATATAAAAGATTTGCTTTATGCCCTCAAGAAAAAATATGAGGAGAAATATCATAGTGTCGTCTGGAATCATCTACGCGACAAGCAAAGTCTAAAATTACACAAAATAATTTATTTAAAAATCTTTTAAAAAGCTTATGGCATTCCATATTGAAGGTTTAGTATTAGAGGTATTATATCTAAGTTCCTCAAGGTGACATCTCAAATGAGATTTATTTTAAACAAAATTCTTCAGGTTGTGCAATTTTTTTAACTTAAACTTTTATAATTACCTAGAAAAATTATGAGAAAAATTTTAATTTACAGCACGCAATATGCAAAACGAGATATTAGTGTTCAGTAAGCTACAGAGGTCGTATTCTTTGAGTAAATCATAAAAGATAATTATCCTAAGTACAAAAATTACAATTGTTAAAAATAATTTATAAAATTAAGGAGGATGAAGGTATATACCTTCATCAAGTAGTTTTGAAGAATTTTAAGGCATTTTAAGTATTATAGTGGAATTTTAAGGAATGACATTTTTAAGGATTGAACTTTTCCTAAACCTTTTAGACAGCTTTAACAGTTTGAAGGAATTGTGAGAGATTAAAAAAGTTTTTAAAAATTTTGTAAGAAATTTCAAGAGGCTTCCAGAAGTTTGAAAAGCTTTTACATTTATATCATACAATGAAAAGGTATTAAATTTGTGTAATATTTGACCCTTATCTCCACCCTCTTTCGTCAAATGTCTACGCTTTGAGACCCCCTGAATTCAAAAAACAGGTTTTTTCGAAAGTGTTTGTCTGTCTGTATGCCTGTATGTTTGTAGATCTGCAGAATTTTAGATTGTTAGCACAATAACTTTTTTTTCAATTGACAGATTGGATTGGACCTCTAGTAACTTTTTTTAGTGTCTGAAATTGAAGGTAAAATTTGTTAGCCAGCTATTTTTGATAGAAACTCAAAAAGTGAGCAAAGTTTAAAAGTTATGGAAACCATGTTTTTTTAGTTTGAAAATTTTATATACGGTTATAAATAGTACTTAAAAAGACGAACAATTTTTTTAATGACTTTTTCTGACAAAAAACTATCACTGGAATTATAGCATTTTCAAAATCCAAAAAAGCAAACGGAAATGAACATCTGAAGCTAAACAGCGCACGTTATGAATAAATGTCACAGTGAGAAAAACGTTAGATTTTGAATACTCACAAGATTACCACAATAACTTTTTGCATATTTTAAAAAAATCGAAAATTTAAATTTTGACCGCACAAAAAATAAGTAAAAATCAAAAATTTCATTTTGCAGTCAAACAATACAAGATAAAAAAAAAGATGAAAAAACACAAATTGTGTACTCCAAAAAGATCTACAAATTTTTAAGAGTCATTTTCTCATAGGATGCGTAGTTTTTGTTTTATTTGTAAAAAACTGCATTGAGGAGAGAAAAATTAAATTTTCAGACATAGTACGCAAAAGAATAAATAGACAAAATTTTACACCCAAAAAAGAGCTACAAAGTTTTTATTATTTATTTAATTATAGAATGCGTGGTTTGGGTTCTAATCTCGAAAAATTTCATTTAGAATGAAAAAATTAATCTTTGAAAAAACAGTGCAAGGTACGAAAAAAACAAATCAACAAAAAGTGTGCTTTGAAAAAGATCTACAAATATGTTATCAACCACTTTTTGATAAGACGCGGTGCTTTTTTCACATAGGTTAAAATTAAAGTCTATTTTGGTTGAAATATCAACTGTTTCATTTTTAGTGGTAGCCGCACAAAATGAACCAATTTTACTGCTTGCAAATGCAGCGGAAACTCTCTTTTTCCAAGTGACGTGGGTCGCCTGCATATATAATGTTGCTCCATGCAGGAAAACACTCCTATTATACTATCAGACTGGAATTTTATATTCTAGAAATGTTATGAAGACGCATGTGCAGTCGACGTATACGAAATTCGGAACCTAGCGGTATGTGAAGTGACAGCTCCGACAACTCTGGTTTTCTCGTTAGTTTTAGTTTGTTTTTGCGACCAAAAAATCATAAAAAATGTTGGAAAATGTGACAGAAAAAGTATTTTGTATATAATGAAAACTTTTTGAGTGTAATAAGTGCCACATTTTTTTTGTACTGCTTTTACATGCGCTTGCCTGCATATGATGATGGATTTGTTAAGCAATTTTTGTGAAATGTTGCCGACATAGACTGTTAGTTTTGAAAATGCGATATATGTGACTGAATATCAATCGAACGACTCAAAGAAATCTATTGGTGGCGTGGCACTCAATACTCTTGGGACATGGATGGTTTAGCAAAAAAGTAATACTTTAAAACAAATCTTAAAACAGCAAGAATCTGTAGCACTGGAAGGCTTGCTTTTGCACATAAGAGCGATATCTAAACAATTTCCGCACCATAGATACGTGAAACGCGAGCAGTCGGATACTTCTAACAAATACGTTCGCCCGAGAGCATCAAAGGATTAGTTCAATAAAAAGGGGATGCTGCAAATTGATTTTGCCGAAAATTTTATACGCAAGGGACGATATGAAGTGCAAAGGTCACATTGAAATCAGAAACAGCTATCGTTTTCCACTACTACCTTTCATCACCAGAAAAAATTCTGATCGAAGGTATTCGTGTCAAACAGCTCAACATGTACGAAAGTAACTATCATTCGCTACATGTGCATGTTGCAATCAAGACTGCTAATATGAGTGAAAATATTGAAAATATGGAGCGACGAGACATCATCGCAATTTAGAAATAAATCTTGTGCTGCAATTACTCCTCTGTTTGAAAGCGAATTTAATATAAGAATCTACTGAAACTATTTTAAAACTTCTTGCGGGGAAGGTTGTATCGATGGTATTGGCGCAACGGACAAAATGATTGTAAGGAAACATATTTTGTGTCGTAAATGCATCTTAAATTGTGCTTTAGTTTTAAATGCTACTTAAAATTTTACCGAATCTAACATCGCTATTTAAAAAGTCACTAAAAGCCATTTTCTTGACATAAATTACATTTACCAAGCACTTGTGATTTTCGATAGTGCAAACAGTATCCGTGACATTGCGTCAGCTCACCATATTCTAGTAATTGATGAAGCAATCATCACTTCCAAAACTCTAAATCAAGGATACAATTTATAATTTAAACCGCTTTTGAATTAGTAATTTATATTTAACAAAATTTGATGAGTCCTATCAATAATCAAAGTGTTGTTCGCACTTTCGAATTCCATGTCAGTTATTTTAAAATATTTGAATGTGTAATTATGCGACAACTTAATTAATGTTATGAATTGCAAAATTAGACAAAAAGAGTTTTTCTATTTTCAATACTACTTTTTATGCCACGGTTGATCGCACAGGTAACGTAGCAGTCTTTTTGTCTAAAGTAAAAGTTTAAACATTTTTCATTTTATGAAACTTGAAAAAAAAGTTTGAAGCATTATCGAAATTAAATTTATCACTTTCATTCTAAAGTTAAAAAATTATGAACTGGACGTTACAAATAGCATGCGCTTAATGAACTTTATAAGGAAAGAAAAATGTCACTCTGGACGCATTTTTTCAGATGCATGTAAAAAAAATATTCAACATATCAAATTTCACCTGCTTTTGGAAATATTGACATTAAAATATGCGTATGAATGTGAAGTAACAGTCTGCGGTTTAGACCATACAGGTCAAAATCTAAAAAAACATACCTCCCCCCGTATAAGCCTTGTACACTTTACTTTCTCACTTTTCTCATATGATGTCCCTGATCCCCGCTTAGGATCTGTGCAGTCAAGCTTAACCTAAAAGAAATTAGTCCTGATGGTCTAATAATATATGAATAGGACTCTTTTTGACATTTTCATCATTTATGATTGAGAAGAATTAGAATTGTCTAAAATTTTACGCCTAAGTTTTTTTTTACGGATTTCCAAGATTTAAAATCCCATGAAGCAGGAAATCAAGTTTTAGCAATAATATATGCCTGTCCATCTGTCGGTCTGTTTGTCCGTAAACACGATAACTCTTGAGAAAATGAACGGATCAAATAGAACTTGACCACAATTTTTCCAGTTCTGAAAAAAAACAAGTTTCTGAACCAGCATTCCGTGACCATCGGTTATGGTTTTTTATTTATTCAAAATGTTGTCCGAAAATCGAGTATTTTATTTTAACGCTCAACGTCGATAGACATGTGAAAAAAGGTCGAAAGAAATATTAAAGCTCTTTAAAATAACTGCAAGTTTCGCTTTAAATATTTTTTAATGGTACTCGTCTTTTTTGCTTTTTGTGTTAGAAATGAATGAGTCAAAAACTCTAACTTAAAGGTAAACGACTTTTCGAAAACACTACAAAAAAAGTTAGAAATTCAGATTTTGAGCCAAACGATGCAAAATATGAGGAAAAGTGTTAAAAAGTAATTTTAGCTTTTAAAAAGTCGCACAAAATTTTTGAAACTATTTTTTGATAGGTCTTGTTATTTTGCTTCTGTTTATCAAAAATACTAAAAATGTCTCTGAAGCATATTTTTATGTAACTTTTTATTTTTAGTTTTATTCAACAAAAGTGCTATGCAGAAAATCAAAAATTTAAATCATGAACCAAACGGCATAAGATACGGAAAATCAATTCGGCAAAGAATTTCAGCTTTTGAAAAGTCTTAAGAAATGTATTTGAACGATTTTTTAATAAGACTTGTCATTTTGGATTAATTCATCGACAATGCTATGAATAAAAATTAAGTATTTAAATTTTAAGACAAACGACGCACCATCAAGAGATTTATATTGTGAGCTAATTCAGAAAAATTATTATAAATGTAAAAATGTCCCTCAAAAATCGGGTCTGAGTGCAAAGCACGAGACCTGACAGACGCGCGCCCTGGTTGCGCTCAAATTTGCGATCTGCGCGCATGGCGTGCGGTGACAAATGAGCCGCAGGTTATTTCCTTATCAGAAATTTATCCAATTTTGTACCTCAACTTTTTCGAATTTAGTAATTAGTTATTTGTCTTTATAATTCACTCTGATGAAATGTAAATGTGTTAAAAGTTTATATTTGGCCTCAAATCTGCCAGATAACGATTGAATTATATAATCTAAAGCGAAGCACTAAAATATTCCTGCGCTACTCTTTTAACGGAATTCTGAATTATTAACCTAACTAGTCCTTACTTTTCTTACAAAAATGAGAGTCTTTTGCATTCTGATCTTCAGTTCGGCAATCATCCTCAATTTTAGTGGTAAATATATAATAGGATTAAAAAAATACTGATAAGCTTTCTGCAAAAAACAACTTATCTAAATTAATTATTTTACGTACAAGAATATTAAAACTTAACTTTATAATTTGTTTTGCAATTTGAAAACTCTTCTTAAATACATATAGTGCTCCTCTGCAAAAAAAGTATGTGTATATACTTTTTTCCTTAGAATTTACATTTTCTTGTCTTCTAAAGATTCTTTTTTAATCTCTGTCTCATTATCTAATTGAATAGTCAATTACTGTGCATTATTTTTGCAATCTAAATCTGTGGATGTCAATATATTTTTTCAAATCCGATTTATCTACTTTTGATAATTAAGTTCTTTTGTATTTGCATTCTGAATTCCACTAATATTCTAATCTCTTATAAGACTATCAATAAATCAAACTTCGAAGACGAGATGTGTTCTGTCAGTGTCTATTTTTCTCTCTAAAAAATTATGTGTTATTGTCAGGGTGAAAGCAGGCTTTTTCCGTCGAACACATGTTTCCTGAAAGTAGTTCGCAGGTTAGAGCAGACGCTGTAGGTCGTAAAAGCTCTTGAAATTTTGTTTTCTAGCCGAGTCTTCTTATATTTTTGTGTGTTTGGATACCATAATTTTTTTTGTGTAAATGGAAAATATTTTAGTAAACCTGGCCACAAGCTGACTTAGACTGCACGGTTCTTAAATTAAATGTCATGGTTGTTTTATTCTGAAAGGGATTTAAAATTAAAGTCTGCCTGAAATATAAGGTTAAGGCATGATTGAACGCAAATAGTTTCTCTTGTCTGAAACAACAAAAAAATTGTTAGAGTGCCTTAAAGTCAGAAAACTTTCTTCTAGGAAAGGCCAACGCACTTCAAAAAAATGTAATTCTGTCTTTCTTGTTTGCAGAGTTAGGTTCACAGTTTGAGTGTTTACCTAATGGCGAGCCAATTCCTGGTATTCCTCGTTGCAGGCCTTCTTACTCTCCTGAGTGTTCCCCTCCTCCTGCTGAACCTTCTCTTCGTGCCAGGTCTAGGTCTCCTCCTAATACTGATCATGAACCTGAAAGGCCTCTTTCTCCT
>JAUELO010035413.1:0-10536 GCA_032357855.1 Amphibolips quercusostensackenii | reverse complement strand
ATATTTTAAAAAAAAAAAGTTATAATGATTCGTAATATTTCAAACAAACTGAATTTTAGACAAATCAGTACTTTTTTCATGTTTTAAACTGTTACCAAATAAAACTGTTTTCCATATATAAACCGTTTAATTTAATTCTATAGGAAAGGATAAGCCCGAGTTAAGACAACATAAAGTGCTACTCATAAATTCAGAAAGATTTTGGAATTCACGTCCGGTATCAAACAAAGCAAAATAATTAGGACGTCTACTTACGCTTGAAAAAAAGAAACCAAAGAAAATGGCGTATTTAATTCCAAAACAGAACTCTGCATTTATTTTTAAACATTCCGCTCACAAAAGTAGCTCGAATATTTATTACAAATATTACTTAAAATTTTAAAGAATTTAAACATAATTAATAAATTATACTAAAATATTCAATTTTCCCAACAAATGCTTATTAAATAAATATGCATGATATGCATTTTAGATGACATAATCTAATACTGTTTAAATGTTTTTAATACTCATTCAATATCTAATAATTTTTTAATAACAATTGCATATATATTAGCTGATGAATACTGACAGAACGTAACAAAAATTTTTTAAGATGAGCAATCTAATTTTAAACCTAACGATTTTTATCAAAATAAGAACCATTTTCTGGCGAAAAATGTTAACATAACCTAAATTGTTGCGAAATCGCAAATCTTTAAAATCTACACCGATTTTTAGTGTAAACTACCAACAAAACTAAAAATTGTGAATTTATTGACCTTATATAAATATCTGAAGACTAATAATTACGTGAAAAATCGTAAAATTTTTTGTAATAATAATATTAATTTTCGACAAAAAAGAGAAAAAAAATTGTTCCAAATTGTAAACCTTCTGTGAAATTTTATATATTTTTTTAAACATTGTATTTTTTTTGAAACACGTTAAAATGAACATAAATTGTTCCAAAATTGTGAATCTTTTCGAAAATAATTTTTTTGTTTAAGAATACAAATTTCCGATGCAAAATGACAACAAAACCTAAAATTGTTAAAAATTTGTAAATCAATTTTCGCCCCAAAAAACATAACAAAAAATTGTTGCTAATTGTGAAAATTCTGTGAACTCTTATGATTTTAAATTGAAAGCAATCGATTTTTAGTGCATAATGTTAACATAACCTCAAATTATTCGAAAACTGTGCATCTTCTTTAAAAAGTTGCGAATATTCTTTAAGAAATATAAAAAATTTACCGGAGATACCAATTTTTTACGAAAAATACGAATGTACTCCTAAATTATGTAAAAATCGCGATCGTGTTATTATTATTTTAACCAAAAATCGTTGAAATTTTGATTTAAAACGCCAACATAACCTAAAATTGTTGAAAATTATGAACATTTTCCAAAATTGGTAGGAGATAATGATCTTGTCCGAACTTTGATAATTTCTTTTTTAAAAATAAAAATTTCTTGAGTAAAACGCCAACACAACCTAAAATTGTTAAAAATCATGAATCATTATTAAAATGAAACGATTAATAAAAATTCAATTTTGGTCGAAAAATATTGACAAAATTCGAAATTTTTTAAGATTGTAAGTTTGATTATTTCTAACGAAAATAGTTGGATTTAGATCTTATGATTTTTTGTTTATAAATATTGATTTCCCATGTTCAACGCCAACATAACCTTAAAATTTGTGAGAATATTGAATCTATTTTGATATATTTATCTTCATTTAAAATACCAATTTATGAAGAAAAACATTAACATAATCCAAAATTGTTAGAAGACTATATCTAATGATTTTCATTCATGAAGCGCAAAACTGTAAAAACAATAACAAAACCGAAAAACGTAAATTACTTTTAATTTTTTAATCTGATTGCATCCATAAAACTTTTTCTCAAATTTTAATTAATTGAATTTTAAAAAAGTTTATGTTTGCTTATTTCAAAGATTTCCAAATTGAACAAAATTTTCTTTTTGTATTCGAATTTTTTATTAGCATTTAATACCAAAAACTCTAAATACAAAAAATAAGATAATTTTGGATATTTCCTTTGTACTCAAAATACTTATTCTTTATGAATATGAAAAAATTTAAAAAAATTAAAAATTACAGATAAATGCATGACTAACAACCAGTAGTTCCGGGATAAATGCACATGATTGTGTAATTTGCATAAAATATATTCTGAGTCCACCATCAGGTCATTCAACTTGATCCTGATCAAAATGTCAGAATCGAGTTGCAAAATTAAATTTTTCATTAAAAAAATTGGTATTAAAAATCAAAAACTTTTATCAATATAATGAGTTGAAGACTAATAATTAAAAATCCAAATTTAAGAAATTCAAAGAACCATGCGGGGTGACATAATTTTATCGGAAAAGAAAAAAAAATAGTGTTGAAAAATACCGAAAATATAATAATCGACACTACGATACGATAATTTGTTTTTTAAATATCGTTAATAAACTGCTTCGGTAGTTTTTATTTTTTTTGGTAATTTAAATTTGAAGTTTCATAAATTTTCTATTTCATCAATTATATTTTCGAAATTTTTCATAATTCAAGATTTTATTTTTTCGGCAAAATCATGTCCGCAATGTTTCTATTGTAAATTTTTCACTGCTGGGTTCTTTGAACAGATATTAATTTTTTTTTTTTTTTTTTATTTTTTTATTTTATAGAAAATTTTATTTTTTTATTTTTTTAAATTTTTTTATTTTATATTAATAATAAGAAGAAAATATATTTGTTTTAATAATATAAAAATAATAAAAGATAAAAAAAATAAAAAAATAATAAATATATTTAATAATATAAAAAAATAAAATAAATTTTATTTTTTTTTATTTTTTTATTTTATATTAATAATAAGAAGAAAATATATTTTGTTGAATAACATATTTTTTATGTAACAATATTCAAAAATCAGAATACGAAATAAAAAGGTGAGGTCACTTTTCAAAGATTCGAATCATAGTTGAATAAAAAGTATAAGAAGGCAGTTGTCATGCCAAAAATAAGATCTCTAAAAAAATAATTTTCCTATGATTTTTAAAATCGAAATAATATTAAGGATGATGATATTTTAAATAAAAAAACATTATTTTTATTGAAAAAATTTTTTTATTATCACTTATCACCATTTTTTTTTAAATATTGGTTAACTTTATGAATGATGGTTTATTATCTAAGAAAAAGAAAGCATTTTCTACAACACTTAAAAAATATTTATCAAAAAAATATTTATTAAAATTAAACCATTTTTTGAAAAGTGATAAGCTACAGTAAGGAAAAATTCAATTACAAAGACTGCTGTTAAAATAATTATTTTTCTTAAGTTTTAAACTTTTTTAGAAATAATGTTTTTTCTTTCATGCGAAATGATTGCTAGTATTATTTTGATTCTCAAAATCATAGAAGACTTTTTTTTTTCAGTGACCTGATTTTCGACGTGACAAAAGATATTATGTGATCCTTACTCTAGGATTACGTAGAAAGTCACCTATTCTAGATATAAGAAGGCCTGACGTAATTGCAACGGTTTTATCTACATTTTTACGAGAAGGCGCAATTTTTACGATCGAAAAGTTCTAATTATTTTTTTAAAGCCTAATTAAAATTTTTGCATAAAAGTAGATTTACTAACCTTTATGGACGTTATTTCATTTTTTCACTAACATGGACCTCAGATTTTTATCCATTTTTAGTTAAAAGAATTAATTTTCAACAAAAAAAAAGAATTTTCTACAAGTTAAATGAAAAAAATACGAATTTTTAACAAAATAGTTGAACACACAGTTAAAAAGATAAATATTAAAAAAGACGATTAATTTTTTAACCAAAAAGAAAAAATTTTCAACAAAATACATAAATTTTTTACCCGATACTGAATAGTTGAATTTTCTACCAAAATAGTTGAATTTTCAACTAATAAAGGTAAGTTCTTAACAAACAAAAAGTTACATTTATGGTTAAAAAAATTAAATTTCAACAAAAAAAAACAATTTTACACGAAATATATTGAACAAAAAAATACGAATTTTTAACCAAATAGTTTCATTCACAGACTGAAAGATGAATTTTCAACAACAAAAAAACAATAATTTTTTACTAAAAAGTCAAACATTCAACAAAATAAATGAATTTTCCACAAAATAGTTTAATTTTCAACCCGACAATATGAATTTTCAACAAAAAAGTTAATTTTCTGCTAATTTAAGTAGTTAATTTTTCAAAAAATTGTTTAATTTTTAACCAAATAGTTGAATTTTCAAACTTAAGATTTTTATTAATTATTTTTTATTTTAATTGTAAATAAATTAACAGTCGGAGGACTTTCGTATCCGGCATGAAAGTGTTTTTAAACGATAATTTGTGTGGTGCTGATTTTGGTAAATTGCAGTGAGATTTGAGGTGAGTTAATGGTCTGAGTGTGAAGTAAGGGTTTTGAATTGAAAAATAAATTTTGCCGCCCCCTGAATATAATATTCAATCTGCTTATTAAATAATATAAATAGTAAAAATACTCATATTCATATTATCAATAATAATACTAAATAGTTATCCCTCCTAGTAGTGAAATTTATGATTCTTGCACAAATTTCAATCAAAATCTGGCCATGAATTTTCCTCTGGTTAATATTGAACAATTCAGAGTCATATATATTTACAACAGAAAAAATGGACACTAAACCTTTCTGTTAAATCCACACAATTTTAATTAGAATCTTTTACCCAAGAATGTAACATAAAATAAGGTCACTATACATTTTAAAAATTAGAATCATTTCACATTTTTTAAATCAACGACATCACAGGATTATTACGAGATAATCACAAGCTGTTTTGTAAAAATATTACAAACTAGATCATGGCTAATTTCGGTATTTATACTTCACCTAATCATGTAACTGTAAGCTTAAACATACTAAATCACAGAAAATTTTGAGGCGTTTTTCGCGCCTTAAGTTTTGCAAAAGATGTTACGATTTGATCTATATCCAAAGACCGAGCAATTTCATGTTCTATGGACAAAGTAGCCAGCCCAACAAGTCGATCTTGCGACATGGTAGAACGTAAATAGGTTTTTATGAGTTTCAATTTTGAGAAACTTCGCTCACCAGTGGCTACAGAAACAGGAAGAGTCAACAAAATTCGAAGAGCTATTACTACATTCGGCATAATTTCAAATAGATTACACTCAAATATATAATTCAACACATCTAGAGGTTTTGAATTCGGTGATACTCTTCTCGCGACAGCTTGCAGTTCACTACATAAGTCATTAGCATCAATGTCTTTTGAATCTTTGAATGACAAAAACTTTTCTAATTTCAAGCAACTTTCATGAATTTTTTCGCGTGTCTCATTTACTAAAGTTTCTACATTGTAAAGGAAACCAAAAACTGAATTCACTTCCTCTAACTGAGAAAATCTTTCATCGATTGAATTGATTGTGGTGTCAATGATCGGGAAAAAAAATTTATCTTGAACTTTTCTTTACCATTCAAAATAGGCTCATCTTCCGCTTCGTACGAAAATTGTTTTTTCTTTTTTCTCAATCGTGTTGGATGACGCATTGATTGAAATTCGGAAGAAATTTCGAGTTCTTTTGCTAGTTCTTCAGCTTCTTTCAACATTCCATGAAAACTTGAATCAGACCTGCAATCTTCAAGAAATTTTTTGGTGATTTGCAGCTGCTTTGTAGCAGAATGCAAATCAAAATCTTTAGATTGGAGTAGTTTGCTTGTCATATTGATTTCAAAGAGGATTTTTGTACCATATTACAAGATATGCGACAAACTCAAAATTTGTAATTTTTTGTACTAATCCACGAGCTTCAACACGCAACATATTACCAGATGGCCCAGTCAGCGTATCATCGTCGACAATGTCCATAAGAGCGTCATGTACGTTACTTATTTGAAATCGAAGTGGCTTAAGAGCATCAATTCTACTTTCCCATCTTGTATCACTAAGTGGTTTCAAAGTGAAATTGGAAACATGATGCAACAAAACAGCCCAACGTTGGGTTGAAGCAGAAAAAAATACATAAATGCTTTACACCAAACCAAAAAAGTTGACAGCTTCTAAGCAACATTTAGCGCCATCATTAACCACAAGATTCAAAGAGTGATTATTACAAGCAACGAAAAAAGCTCGAGGGTTAATGTCTAAAATTTTACATTGAACACCCTTTTTCCTCCTTTCATATTGCTTTCATTGTCATAACCTTGTCCGCGCAAATTGTCTACAGAAAGATGCAAATCGTTCAATTTTCCAAAAATTTCCTCAGTCATACTGGCGCCTGTTGTTTCAATAAGCGGCAAAAATCCTAAAAAGTGTTCCCTAATCTCACATCGGTTAGATATGTCTACAAATCGAACAATTACAGTCATTTGCTCTACATAACTTATATCAGGTGTGCAATCCAAAATTATAGAATAATATTTCGCCAAGCGAACTGAAGCTAGAATCTTTTCCTGTATTGCTGAATGGAGAATACTTATCATTTCATTTTGAATATTTTTCCCCAAGTAATGAACATGAGTTTCTTTGTCGCGAATCCTTCTCAGATGTTCATTCATGGCAGGATCAAATGAACTAAAAAATTCTACGAATTTCAAAAAATTACCATTATTTGCAGCGAATAATGTTTCTCGCGTTTCCCGAAGGGCAAGATTTTGCGAACCAAGAACTCGTATTAAAGAAAACAGTCTTTCCAAAACTTGTTTCCAATACTTCTCTTCTTCCCTTACAAAATTCAAATTAACTTCGTCAATGCATTTATTTTTTTCTAACCTCAATTCGAATTCTTTCCATGTTTGAAAATTTTTTATGTGATCATGACTTTTTTCATGATTTGCTAATATAGCAGATATATTTTTCCAATCATTCGAACCTCGAGTTAATGAAACTGAAACTTTAGTTGCGGAAAACAACTTGCTACAAAAACAAAATACTGAATCTTCTGAAATTGAATATTGAAGCCATTGGCGATTTATCTTTTCTCCATTGACAAGTTGCCTTATGTAGTGAATTGCAGAAAATTTTCTTTGCTCTTTATTTTTAGGGAAATCGAAATCAGTTATTTGAATAGGACCGTGTTCTACTAAAATCTGACGCATGAGGTGATCACAGTTTTTCCAACTTGCAGGATCGCTATAATTGATAAGCTCATGAGGAATATTTTCAGGTGTATCACTGTCTGATTTTGCTGTTTCTTCATTTACGTTTCTCAGTTCTTCGTTATTCGTTGATTCATCATTTTCTGGAGGAAGTTGAACTAGGTTTTCTGTTTCTTGAAAAGCACCAGACTTTTCTGGTCGATCCTCAGTAGAAATGTTTTTTTCTCGACAGAAATACTTCTCTAACGCACCCTCTTGTTTTGACAAAGATTTTTCCTTTTCAGCCTTCAGTTTGCGATACTCAGCTCCTGATAGTTTTATTCTGCCTGTCATAGTGGACTTGCCCTATCGAGGATTGATAAAAAAAAAGGATGAATTTTTTGGATTGCTTTTTTATTCACACTTTAAGTGAATAAATTTCCAAAAATAGTTCTAACATATCTAATTTTATAAAGTAACAGAAGTCATGTTTCTGGAAAATTGCAAATCAAGAATAATAGTACGAAGAAGTTTTATAATACAAAATAACCTTAAACTTACACTTACCGATAATTATTGAAAGCTAGAATTCCATGCACGAATCCTAATCATTTGGATTTTTCCGAGAATGAGTTTTTAATCTTTCGAAGTAGTAGATGAATCAAGGAGGTGTGAAAAAATATGTTTATAGATACTTTAGCAATAAAATACACAGAAGACTCTGTTTTACTATTCTATGAATTTTGCAAGATGTCTGATATATGGATGGATATGAACACTAACGTTATTTCCATTAGTTGCTTACTAGGTAGCGCCTCTATTGTTCGCGGTAATTTTAAAATGATAAGGATATTTTATATACACTGTGTGTACGTAAAAGTAGTTATGAAAAATGCACAATTGACATATATTCTTGTTATGAATTATCAACCATATACAAAAAAATTCACGTCTATATATGTATACATTTTTTTTCATATCCCGCTGAAAATAAAATTCCATTTCGATTTTGCCACCCTCTAATTTTTGCCGCACTAGGCGGTTGCCTAGTTCGCCTATATGGTAGAGCCGGCCCTGATAATGTAATGTGAAATAATTCCATCACAATATGGTATCAAACATCATTGGTTTTTAACTTTAACCATGATATTAATAAAAATTACGATTACTTTTATTAATAGCATTGGTAGGTTATAATAATGCATAGTACCATTAATAATATTAGTATTATTTATTAATGACTTAATAGTGTGGAATCATTAATATCAATATTTGTATTTGGCGCGCTATTTAATATGGCGTCTCCCTGGCTTGTGATTGGTACGCAGCACCCCTAGCGTGGGACATGAGAGACAATAAAAAAATTCGCTCGCTTATAATTGGTACCATAATGTATTATAAAATAATCACACGATAGTCGTGATAATTATTATAATAATTGTGATTCATAAAAACGCTGAATATGATAAGATTTATTCTGGTACGCGACTAATAATTTCTAGAGTTCAAAATATCAATACATAGAAGTATTAGTGAAGAAGAATAAAATAATTAAGTTCAACTTCGGTGTTTGATTTCAGATATTGAAATAAGCTTTATTTTTATTACTTGAAATCTAAAAAACAATTAGGTAAAGCAGAAATAATACGAATCTCTAGACCATATGATACAAAATTCAGCCAAAACTATAGAAGTATGCCGCCATTATTTCCAATGCCTTAAAAATGTGAATAAATAACAAATATTCCATGTTTGGTATAGGAAAAACTTTTCACAGTTATAATTCTCTTATTTAAAAATTTTTTTGTTTCAATAAAACAAGAATAGAAAATATTTACTGTCGTCTCAAAAAAGCTATGAGATTGTTTGTCTTCTTTTACGTTCATACCAAGCGGAGGAGAACAAAGATTGCCTAATTGCGGAACAAATATTCACGCACTACTGCTTAATTTAAAAAAAAGTAGATCCGCCTTTACGTCTATGTTAAAGAATTTAAAATTATTGCTAAATTTTTTTTATTAATTCAGCCCTATAAGGTGAAGTCTAGTAATATAACTATTCGAACAAATTCTATTGTTTTGCATTTTTAAGCTTAGACTATTAAAGATAACTGCAAAAATGCCGCAAAGAATTTGGGTAGATATGTTTGTCAAGACTTTCATGTTGTTATTTCTTATCGTAAATAATTGTTCGTACATGATAAAATTAACTTCCCTGCAAATATTAAAATGCGATGCGTATAAAATTATATGGAATTCAGCCCCCTACTTCAGCCCCTGCCCAAACTAGTTCTAAAAAACATCGTATGAAACATCTGGAAAAATGCTATACCAAAAACTACGATGCTTTAAAAATACCTGCAAATTTTCGAACTGGAAAATTCGCAGAGTAATGTCATGTTCTCCTTTACATGTTAATTTTTTTTATACTTTGTTATACTTAAAAATACAATAAATCACGCATTTTGATGAAATAACTTTGAAACATGTTGTGAATACAATTTTAACGTATTGTTTTTCTCGGACTTGGGGTACCAGATGTTACCTGCTGTCAATTTTTTTACACTAGTTATATATTACCAGTTCAATGGGGCTTCTAATTGTTTAAAAAATCACAAAAATATGAAAAAAGTCGGCAGTTATTGAAACGGTGTCCGTTTCCTGAATATCAGAATTTTTTTTTGAAAAAAGTGTGCGAAAAACGAGAGAGGTCAAAAGTCACATTTTTACACTTTTATAGTTCGACAAGAAACCTTTTGGGTTAGTAAGCGTCTAATTATTTTTTCTCGAATATGCTACTTGAAACCTACCTTTGAATTCCATGGATACAAACATAAACTCTTGAAATACCTTTAAAACGATTATCAGCCTTAAAATCTGACAAAATCCCTTTAAAATTTATTAGAATCTTTTAAATCCATGGAAACGCTTATAAATATCTGAAAATCCCTTAAAATCCTTAAAAATCTTTCAAATTTTTATAAAATGCCGTGAAATGTGATTAAACTCCTTAAAGTTCTTTGAAATCCTGTGAAATAATCCCTTCAAAAATTAAGATTTTTCTCTAGGATGGTACATAGAGAACACTTTACATCTTTTTACGTCATTTGAAAATTATTACACGCTTCGTAATCCTTCTGAAATCAGTTGAAATTTTAAAAATTAAGAAATTTAAAAATTAGAAATATAAAAAAAAACTGCTGTCATTTTATCATTTTTTAATTTTTATATATTTTCTTTCGTTTATTTGATAGATCAAGAATCCCATCCACAGAAAAACAGCGAGCTTTTTTTAAGGCATATACATTTACATATTTATCTTTGTTTACATTTTTATACCTAAGACAGAAATATATATATATATATGTAAATCGATATTTATCTCTGTTTTCACATATGTTAAAATGTTTAATTATTCTAAAAGCTTAGT
>JAUELO010035345.1:0-10540 GCA_032357855.1 Amphibolips quercusostensackenii | reverse complement strand
TCTCAAGCCTTTTAACACCTTCTAATTATTGCGGTTCATCTGCTCAGCTAAATAAGTTCGAGGAATTTTGAAGAGAAGACTGCAAAGTCTAGCGTTTACTGGATAAAGACAAAGATAACATAAGAAACTTCATATAGCTGTGCGGTGACTTAGTAACACTTGAAGAGAAATACCTGAGTACCTACCTATTTCTATACGCTTTTGTTTCGTTTTTTGACGCAAATCGTGAAAAAGAAGTCAAAATTTATAACAAAATGATCAGAAATGGTCAGAACTTCAGATATTCTTAATGATGCAAGAATGATAAAAAATCTTTCTTATAATTTTGTAAGATCAACATACACTCCGCTGATATTTGTTTGTCAGTACGAACGCAATTTGATTCCTCAATTCTCTTTAACGTTTAGAACAGATGTTTTTCTCTCCTAACAGTGTCAGACTCAGCTTACTTTATCTGAAGCATTCTCGGAACTGATAAAAATAACATCACTTCAAATTAGAAATATTCAAAAATGATACTCATTTTATACGAAAAAATTATAAAAACTAAAAAATTATCATTACTAAAAACCCAAGAGTACCAAAACGTTGCAAAACAGATAACAACTACATTTTGCAACCAATAAAAAAAATCTTTGTGCAACGTCTTAATGCTATTTTTTAGATCAATTTGATACTTGCGTTTTTTTTTGTAATTACACCATGATGCATATCTTAGTTTCATATGTTTATACTCTCTTGGGTTACAATTAATCAGGAAAAATATATTTTAGGCAGTTTGAAAATGTGTTTGTTTTTAAAAATTTAATTGATTAAAATGGTTAACTATTTGGCCATCCCTCTAGAAAAAAATAAATGTCTTGACATTCCTCTTTTTTAGAATGCGGGAAAACGATTTGACACGAAAATGATTCATGGATTATAATTTATATAAATTGATACTAATGAAACTCAAGTATCATAATGGGTCATACACTAAAAATTAGTAATTTTTTAAACAAACTTAATCAACAAATGCACAATCAGACTATTTTTCATGATAAATATAGAATGTTAAAAAGTGAATGTTGCTGAATAAGATGTAGCATATTTACAATATTTACAATACTGCCTTATACATCATTGTTTCAAAAACTTTGAAAATATTACACAAGCGCGTCTAATTGAATTAGGTAGTGGATTTTTAATCAAAATTACAATGAAATTAAACTGAATTTATTTATTAAAAAGCGGTTTATCGCTGCTATGAAGGTGTGAAAAATATTTTTTTAGTATTTGAAATATATGTAACACATTATTCATATTTTCTAACAAAAAGGTCAATTCTAAACTGTGGCATTTGCTAACGAAAAACGATGGTTTCTGCCCCTAAATTATAGTAAGGGATCTTAATAGAATTTTTTAACACTGAGTACGCAAAACATGCATTTTTCGTGCCTAAAAAAGGGAGCAAAATCAGTCTTTCTATCCCCGGGAGAGAAATAGTCAAATGACTGCAGGTCGCAGGTAGAAGGGAACAGGTCCCTGGACTCTGATACATGGACCCTCACGCTCTAACTGATACACATATTTAACCAACATAACTGTTTTTTTCCAGGCTGGTAATGCCGTTGCAGCGTTTTTCGTGTTAAAACATAGTATATGCACCAAGAGAGCATAGCTGCGCTCGCGTTTGTTCGACTTCAGTGCCCTCGCTACGCTTGGGCCCAAAGCTCGAACTAGCCGCGAACGCAGCGCTCCATTAATGCATAAGATTCTATTAACGGTTTTAAGTAAAAAATGTGCAAGATCCGGATTAAGCCTTATTGCCCCGCCCAATAACAATTTTTTCCGATCTGTGCGTAATATAACTAATCTGAAATTTTTCGGTTCAGATCTCTAGTAGATCCAAATAAAAAAATACCGGATCGGGTTGGATCTGCAATGAATATTGATAACACTGAACGAACGTGGCCAAATTAAAAATTTTTGAGAAGTAGACTTATATGGCATAATTGTTTGCGCGCTAGAATTATATCACACTTTTAGCTGCGCAGTAGACTTCTAGGGCATTAATGGTTGCGTACTAGAGTTATATTGCACTTCCGGTCGCGCAATAGTCTCATATGGCATACTTAGTTGCACACTGAAATGATATAGCACTTACGGCTACGCAGTAGACTTATAGAGCATAAGTGTTTGCGCTATATAACTATATTGCACTTTCGGCTGCGCAGTAGGCTCATGAAGCTTTTAAGGTTGCGTACTAGAGTTATAACGCACTTTCGGTCGCGCATTAGTCTTATGTGTCATACTGAGTTGCGCTAGCGTTATATACCACTTCAGCTGCACAGTAAACATATGCAGATCAAGTGATGGCATATCACACTTTCAGCCGACCAGCAGACTTTTGTCGCATAAGTGGTTGCATACCAGGAATATATCGCACTTCTTTATAGGCATTAGTCTTATGTGGCATACTTAGTTGCGCACTAGAATTATATTGCACTACCGGTTGCGCAGTAAACATATAGAGGTAAAGTGGTGGTACACCAGAGATATGTTGCACTTCCGGCTGCGCAGCAGCCTCATGTGGCATACTAAGTTGCGCACAAGAATTAAATCGCACTTCTGTCTGCGCAATAGACATTTAGGTCATTTGTGGTTGCACACTAGAGTTATATCGCACTTTCTAATGCCCAGTAGAGTTTTGTGGAAAACTTAGTTTTTCACATGTGTTCTTTCGTGTTTTTATCTGCGCAGTAGCTTTGAGTGTCACACTTAATTGCGCTCTAAAATAATATCGCACTTTTAACACCGCAGAAGACTGTAAGCGCATCAGTGGTTGCGCATCAGGGCCTAGCCGCACTTCCGACTGCGCAGTAGTCTAATGCAGCATAATTAGTTGCGCTCTATAATAATAACGCAGTTTTGTCCATGCAGGAGACTTTTGGCGCATAAGTGATTGCGCACTAGAGCTATATCGCACTTCTGAATGCGCAGAAGTCTCATGTGTCAAAATTAGTTGCGTACTAGAATTATGTCGCACTTCCGGCTACGCAATAGACATATGTAGATTCATTGGTTACACACCAGAGATATATCGCACATTTGGCTGCGCAGTAATCTGGCGCAGCAGTCTGGCACTTTTGCCTGGCGCAATAGACTTACGAGACATATTCAATTAGAACTCACGAAATTTATGAGTATCATGGAGTTTACGGAACTCAAAGAATTCATGAAATCCAAAAAATTCAAGAAATTCAAGCGATTTATAGGATTCATAAAATTAAACAAAATTAGGAAATTTTAGAAATATCGCGAATTCCAGGGATTCCTTGCATTCCGTGAACTCCATGAATTCTTTTAATTTTATAAATTTAATAAATTTCATAATTTCTGTAAATTTCATGCTTTTAATTTAATTTCGTGGATCTCGTGAACTTCATAAATCCAAAAATTCCATAAATTCCGCGAATTCCGCGAATTCAATGAATTTCATTGATTAAACGAATTTTATGAATTCAACAAATTTTATGAATTCAACAAATTCTGCGAAATCAAAGAATTCTATGAATTTGGCGAATTCCGTCTTTTTCATAAAATGCGTGAATTCTGTAGCTTCTATGAATCCCGTCGATTCCGTCGATTCCGTCATTTCCATGCATTTCACAAATCATATGGATTCCACGATTTGCGTAAATTTGATAAAATCCATATATTCCCTGAATACCATTAATTCGTGAATTCCGTTAATTCTATAAAATACGTGAATCCGACGAATTTCGTAAATTATATGAATGCCATAAATTTCATGAATCACGTGAATTCTATAAATAACGTGATTTCCATAAATTTCTTGAATTTCATGAATTCCGTGAATTATTCGAATTACTTGAATTCTGTGAATTTCATGAATAACGTGCATTACGTGAATTTCGTGAATCCTGTGAATTACGTAAATAACGTGAATTCCGCGAATAATTTAATTTTCGCAAATTACGTCAATTCCATAAATCACGTGAATTTTATGAATTCCCGGGTAAAAATATCTGGTCTTAGTTTTGACTTGGTTAAGGACTTATCTAAGACTTTCAAGTTATAATTTTTGTCTATCTTGTGAGACGGAACCAGACCATTTTTGATGTCTTGGGGGAAAATAATTTATTTTTAAAGTACCTGAAAGATTTATAACTTGAAGGCGAGCCAAAGGGTTCCCATTTCCTAAGGCTTCCAAGGGTCATCACTAATCCCCTTTAAACTTTACAGAATGTTTATATTATTTATCTTCATGGTATTTATTTAGTATGTATTAATATGTTTGTTTATCTTAAATAGTTATGTTCTCTGGATAGCGAATCTAAAAATGTTGTCCATTTTTTCCTATCTCCAACAGTTCACTAGACACTTGTATAAACTGAGAGCTTTAATCTTTGTATGAAAATTTTCATATGCCTGTAGTTGTTGAGACCGACCGGTTCTAATTATTTTATTTAAGAATCAATCATTATAAAATTACAAGTTCCATCGGTTGTAAAGTTTTAATCTTTAGCAGATGTCAAATTTTTGGCCTCAACCTATTTGGAAATGGCAGGTCCTGTCGGTAGTAATAAAACCAATACACAAATCATCCTTTCGTGTCCCAAGACAGGTCCACCTGGTCTTGTCTTGTTACAGCTACAGCCATAAGTGTAAGACAAGTCTGTATGTCTCCAATGTCTAGCTTGTGAAACGGAACCAGACATCATGGTCTTGAAGACATATTAAAGACATCCAAGTCAAATTTAAGACCAAATATTTTCACCCAGGTTACGTGAATAACGTGAATTTCGCGAATAACGTGAATTCCGTGAATTTCATGAATAACGTAAATTCCGTACATTGCGTAAATCACAGGAATTTACTGAATTACACAAATCCCGTGAATAACGTAAGTTTCGTGCAATCCGTAAATTACATGAATTACGTTAATTACGTGAATTCCGTGAATTACATGAACGTTAGTTACGTGAGTTCTGTAAATTGAGTGAATTTCGCAAATTACGTGAATTCCGTGTATTTTGTGATTTACGTAAATTACGTGAATTACATAAATTCCGTAAATAACGTTTATTTCGTAAATTACGTGAATTTCGTGAATTTTGCGAATCACGTAAATTCCGTAAATTTCGCTAATTCTGTGAATTCCATAAATTCTGTGAATGACGCCAATTTCGTGAATTATGTGAATCCTATGAATTACGTGAATTCCTTGAATGACGTGTATAACGTGAATTCCATAAATTATTCAAATAAGGTGAGCTCTGTGATTTACATGAATTTCGTCAATCATTGTACCAAGAAATGATTGACAGATTTGTTATAAACTATATTTAATGAAGGGCGTGAATTTTGTTATAATCGTAAAAAACTTTGTATGAACCACGCCAAAAGCTTCTACTCTTTTAATGTTCAATTCAATGCAGCCTAAGAATAACACAAATTGCATCCAGCTGCATTTTGATAAAGCAGATCATTGAAAACTGTCTATTGGTATGCCGGACGAAACTAAAAGAAATCGAATCTACCGGCTGTGGTACGCTTTTAGCGCATCTTTCAGACTTACTTCTCGTGATACTGCAATCTGCAACAAATAACTCGAAGCCCTTACGTCTAAATTTTTAAACAAAGAAAAGCTTCTGGCAATAAAAGAAGAACTAAGTTAAAATAAGGAAGACCTCAATACTTTTATACTGACCAGACTCTTTTGCAGAAAGATTAATTCAAATAGCTGAAATCAGAACTACAATTTTTCCGAAACAAGCATAAGAGTTGCTAAACCCACTTTTAATAATTACGACATGTTTAGAACAGATAGGTCTTTTAATACCAGCGCTTTTGAAAGGGTCAAAGCCGTAAGTAACGAATCACGTTGTAATCTAACACCTTTCTCAGAAGATATTTTCAAACAAAGTTTCGTTGAAATTAAAATTTTTCCATACTGATTATATAGATAGCTATACTTACATCCCCCGGCTTTGTCACAAGAATTTTACTTAAAACACGGTACCGGAATCAGCGACATGTTTAGTAGATTCACCTACGCTCAATTCTTGCTTTTCGGTGATTACAATTTGCCTTTTATTTTATGGTCAAAAGACAAGCTAGGTGTTTTGAAAGAATCAGGACCCTAAGTGAGTGGCCTGACCCTTAATTCAGCTAAAACTATAGCAGCCAATCACGGTTTTTTAAATCACAACTGATTAAATGGAGTTTCAAATAATCGAGGCAAAGTTGTATATTAGGTATTTTTTATCAGAATACCTTTCTGCTGAAGATTTATTTCTTATATTAGATTTTGTTACAGCAAACTTACAAGCAATTCAAAAATAACTAGCAGAATATCTAAGGTTGTGCACAAAATTCATGCAGAAATATTTTGGTAGATAAGCAATATGTTTTTTGCTCTCGTAGATCAACGGCCAATTACCTCAAAGTTTATAGACGACTAGCTACCACTCGGTGACGTTGCCCGTGGGATGCTTGAGGAATTCACATGCATTGTTTGGTGACAATTAATGTCCGCTTTTGCATTTAATGCGGCGTCATACGAACACACATTCAACTTTATATATAAGATTTACCACTCTGTGTGAAATCAGATAATCAGGTGGACGCTATTAATACAGACCTAGCTGAAGCCTTTGATAATGTTAACCATGATCTACTGCTGTTTAAACTGAAAGCTTAATTTGATCTAGGTCCTTTGGTTAATTGCCTCTTCAGCTACTTGGAGGAGAGACCACAATATGCAAAAGTAGAAGAATTCGCAAATTATTGTTCCTGTCACATTTCGGGTGTCTCCCAGTGCTGGTACCTTGGGCCGATACGGTTTATTATTTTTATTGATGACTCCACCCAAGTGATAATTTTTCGGGAAACTCTTGCTTTACGATGATTATCTAATATTATTTTTGATGGTAGGGTCAACTGAGGATGTTTAACTCTTACAAAGGGATTTGGATAGCAGCAGTTGATGACGTCAAACAAACAGAATGTCTTCCAATGGTGACAAGTATCAAGTTATATTCTTGCGCAAATCTACAATTAGAAAACATCACTATTATAAAGGTGGTTTTTCACTACATACAACTGTAAGGATAAAAAATTAAGGCGTAATATTTAAAAGCGACCTCATATCTGCACAAAAATTTAGCAGCGCGGACGTCAAAGCTTCGAAAATACTTCGACTTATATTCAGTTCCTCTGAATACTTTAGCAAAATGAAAATATTGAAAACGCTTTTACTATATTTCGTGCAGCCTATATTAGACTACGCTTTTGTGATATAAGCCCCGTATCAGAAACTCAATACAAAATGTTTTTTTTATCGATAGCGTTTAAGTTCAAGATTTCTGGAGACCTAGAGACTGCTTGCCTTTATATTGAGAATGAAATATTAAAATTGGAATCTTTAGACAATGGAAAAACTTTTGCAGGCCTTATATTTTTACATATAATGCTGATAGACCAATTTATCTGTTTTGCGATATTCCAGATACCTAACCAAACTATTAATCGATTTATTAGAACGATCAAGTCTTTTTTTGCACGAAGCAGATTATAGTATTACTGTATGTCATGCCATATATTGATGCGTAAATGTAACTAACCTGGTTCTACATTCTAAATATTTAGATTTGATACCTATAGGCTCTTTAAAATTATTTTGTAATACTCTAAGTAACGTTGGAAAAGACTAATAAAATTATTTTTCATAAATATTAATGTTAAGTCCACAGAAAAAACGAAGCGTAAAAAGCGTCGTAGGTAAAGATGCAAGAGGTAATCTGGATATATAAAAAAAATTAAGATCGCTACATGTAAAATTATATTTAGCGACCTTTTGTTTTACCCTTGCTGGTCTTCAATTTTTGGTATGCTGAGATCACCCCGAGTATTCTGACTTGCAATAATTTTTACCTTTTGCTTTTTCTGTATTTATTATCACGCAATTAAACCAAAACTTAAATTTGCTACTTGTGTGCCTCAAGCTATGCTATAAGTAAATCTTTTTAGAAATGAGAATTACCATTTATAAGCTAAATTAAATGAATATTTAGTATTTTGCTTAATAAATAATTAAATTTCCGTATTTGAGTAATTGAACAGTACAAAAATGTAAAGTTTGTATTACTCAAGTCTATTTGAGGCTTAGTCTATTCATGGGTTAAGAATATTACCCATGTTGTATTTTCCTTAATAAATATATGTATACTTATAAATAATACGTTCGACGGCATAACAGTTTGCCCTAATTTTCACCTCCTGGAATTACCGTTTCACCTAATTTGTATTTTTCCGAGTTAATATTTGCCCTGATTTCTTGATTTCAGAAATACCTTATGCTTTAATTTTAATTTTTTTGAATTAACATTTCTCCTCATTTCCAAACTTTTGAATTACTGTTTTGCCTAACTTCAAAATTTCAGAATGACCATTGGTCCTAATTTTTAATGTTTTAAAGATTTATGTGATGTTTTGCCTTATTGCATTTTGTGATCAGTAAGTCAAATTAGTTGTGTGAATAAATTTTTTTTTATTCTGATACAATTAGCTGCTGGAGGAGGTAACGTATCCTTATTAAAAGTTTCACAATACTGCCTTTTTTTCTTGTTTTAATAAAGCTGAAAATGTTGCACAATCGCGTTCATTTATTAAACTGTTTGATTTGTCACGCCTCAATATTACAAGGTAAAGGATTTCACAAGTTCATATTATACTGATAAAATTCTCAAAGATTTCGAAAATCCTTCCGAATTTTCTAATTGAATAAGTAGAATTTCACAGCTAATCAGAGAAATGGAACTAATTTAGATTTAAAAAGAAGGGATTTTTCAAATTATAATTATATAGATTTTAATAAAAAGCTTTAAAAATTGAAGAGCTTAAAATATATAGTTTTAGAAATTAAACAATCGTCAAATAATAAACGTTTAACACTGTACATTTTCAAAAAAGATTCCCTCACATTGACACATATTTTAATGTCTAGGCTTAAACTCTTGCTGATGCTTAAAAATGGAAGACCTAACTTATGCAAAATAAATAAGAATGATTGACTTACGATTTATTTTTCGAAAGAACATTCCACCTATTGATCATTTTGCATTGGTTTAGAATTAGCCCAACACCTAGCGAAAGAAAAGAGCAATATTACTAGCGAAAGAGCTGCTAGCAGTATGTCAGATTTGGTTCAGATTTGGCGTCTTTTAGTCATATGGCCTTAACAGCCTAGTCAAGCCCAGATCTGACGCTGGTCAGCCTTTAATATAAACTTTGCTAGGTGTCGATCCGCAAGCAATACAGAAATTTAACGAAATAATATCCCCATAGATTTTAAAACATTATACTACAATATGAGTTACCCTGTTTTAGA
The DNA here is from genome assembly GCA_032357855.1 of Amphibolips quercusostensackenii. Taxonomy (NCBI): domain Eukaryota; kingdom Metazoa; phylum Arthropoda; class Insecta; order Hymenoptera; family Cynipidae; genus Amphibolips; species Amphibolips quercusostensackenii. The sequence goes on along the minus strand of JAUELO010035345.1, from coordinate 1,143 downwards.
AAAATATTATTATTTATATAACTGTTATTATAGCAGATTATGAAAAAAGCTTCGTTCACACCTTCCATCCTACCATCTTATATCTATCATTTCTTCTAGTTTCCTGAAAGCGTTACGTAATATATGGACAACTTTTAAACAAAATTTAATGTTTTGTTTCTTCTTAAAAAATTGGGTTCACAGTTCGAGTGCTTCCCGAATGTCGCACATTATTTTGGTATTCACCTCTGCTTACTCTTCTATTCTTCTCACGGACGTCATTTTCTCTACAGCTCTCTTTCTTCTGTTGAGCCTCCTCTTTCTGCCAGACCCAGGTTTCCTCCTGTCATGTATCATTTTTCTCTCAAAGGCTGCGGCACATACATCTACTACTGTTGCGTTCAAACGGAATGTGATAATAGTTGTTATTTTGTAAGTCATATGGTGACCTTTTTTTTAAACCCAAAATAAAAAGAACTGATAAAGTAGATTTCTACTTCAACTAATCGCCGATAATTATTTTGCTTTATGCATTTTTACTTTTACTCACAATAAGAGCTGTAACCATCCATATATATTAACTTCATAATATATGTAAAAATTAAATGAAATAAATAATATTTTGCACATAATTCTCAATCTGACTAATACGTTAAATGCATTTTATTAATTGATCTTGTTTATCGACTGTGGATGATGAAGATGATTATTATTTTTTAATCAATTATGTAAGATGTTATCAAAGATATTATATCTTTGGTTTTTATGATATTCATTCTCAATATACGACGTAACATTTATTTTAATAATTTTCTTACAATTCTAATCCAGTCGCAGATGTTCTACTCTATTATGATATGCGCGTTCTATTTCAGTCGGTATTATATTGTACTGATGTACTTGCTACTAGATGCATGATAACATAGTATTAGTTAGTGGCGCCACGGCAGTGCTATATTATAAAGTATATTTTCTGTACTGTATGTTATTAAATCATAGCTATAATTTGTATAATAAAAGTTAAATGATATTCAAAATACCCTTCTTTCGCTTACATTATTATTCAAATGTGTCTAATATTGTAAAATAAATATTAAAAGAAAGGTAAAGTAAAAATTATTTGAATGTTTGAATAAAAACAATAGATTAATGCTTAAATGAGTA
>JAUELO010035334.1:0-10540 GCA_032357855.1 Amphibolips quercusostensackenii | reverse complement strand
CGCAATGTATTTATTATGATTTCATTGCTATTAAACAAATTAATCTTCATACTAATACATTTGAGGAGCTTACTTTCAAAAGGGAACATATCCATAATTTGAAAAAAAAAATTTTCTTCGTTTCTGAGTCGGTGTGATGAGCTGCATCGAACTATCTGTTTAGTTTTTATCGAAAATGAACCAATCTCTGTATATTTTGAGCCTATAGTTGAGTGTTCCGGTCAAAATGGAACACATCCACTTCCCTACATCGCCTTATTTTTGTATCAATGAAAAGTGAACATAACCTCACTTACTTACAAAGTCCATACGTTTTTTATTTAATGCACACATCCAAACTACCGTCTATCGGAGTTTTTTAAGCTTTACTTATTATTAAATGTTTTAGTATGCGTGGATGGTACCCTAGTATATGTTAAGTGGTAATATACTGAACCAAAAAATTCGTGAGCATCGCTCTTCGGAATGCCTGTTAGCAACTGTGCTTCACATAAATATTATATGTATGACTCACTGATATAATTCCTATTGTATTCAGTGTTATTTTTACTGAAAAAACGGGATAACAATTTATAATTAACAAGCAATGTTGTTTGATACAAATTTCATTTCAAAAAGTGTACTAGTATTTTTTTTTAATTACATGTTCATAATTAGCTTACGTTGAATTTGTATGGAGTTTTTTCCGTTCACATCAAAAAGGAACATATCCAAATTAAAAATGGCTGTACTACCTTCAGTTTTTGGGATAAAATGTTCATATTTTAGGGTATCATTTTTGGAGCTTAATTAAACTATACTAGACCATAAAAGTAGTTTTAAAAAAATGTATTAGAACGTACAGCGTTTTTTTTTACTTCCTGAAAAATTTCTCCAAGTGAATGTGTTCCCTTTTGAAAATAAGATCCTCCTTTATATTGTACTAATTTAAGGAACCATGTGCGGTGATCTATGTTGAAATATCTAGTGAAAGTGAATAATTTTCAGTGATGCGAAATAACAATTAACTTTTTTTGTAACAATAGTGGTATCGTTTTGTTTACTTACTTTCGAAACGTAATTAACCTTCTGCAAAAAAATGTTATAGGAAACATCAGTATACAGACTGCCCAAAAAGTAACGCAACACCTGAATAATTTTCCAGGTAAAATATTTAAAAAAAAAGCCAAGATCATTTTTGGAGTAACTTTTAACGAGAAATTCAGTGGTGTCCTTGAGCTTTATCTTCAAGGTTATTTCAAGGTCAGCTGTGTTTTTCAATGGGAACCCCTTTTTTGACAACAGCTATCGAAAGAGCGGAAAATTTTACGTCCAAACATGTACTCAGGTCATGGGTCAAGGATGACCTTGAACCCATTAAAAATCTAAGGTTGACCTTGAAATGACCTTGAAGGTCAAGGTCAAATTCAAGGTCACCACTGGATTTCTCGTTAAAAGTTACTGCAAGAATGAACTTGGCTTTTTGAAAATATTTAACCTGGGAAATTATTTAGGTGTTTCGTTACCTTTTGGGCAGTCTGTATATTTTTCTGAGATATTTGTGTTGTCTCTTTTCCCAAACATGAAACGCGTGAATGAATAACGCGAAACTTCATAAGTTTGTCCAAAAATTAAATTTTTTTATTTTTAATGTTGATTTTCAGAAATAGAACAAAAACTACGAGTTTTATTAAAAAGTAATCAATAACAAATTTGCAGATCTTCATTAGCTTTTTGCATGAACAACTTTTGTTTTTTTATTTTTTCTGTATCTTGCATAGTTTTACCGCAAAATAAAATTTTTGGTTTTTGATTATATTTTGTGCAATGAACACTTTAATTCTTGATTTTTAATAAAAATTCAAAAAGCTGTTATGGTAATTTTGCAGGGCTTGAAAAAAACGACCTTTGTCTTCTGTTTTTTGTCATATCGTGCGTTGTTTCGCTTAAAATTTCCATTCACGTTTGTTTTTCCTAATTTTCAAAATACCACAACTCTGATATATATTTTTTTTTTTGAGAAATGTCGAAAGCATAAGTTGTGTGACTTTCTAAACTACAAATATCCGTACATAGAATTGTAGAAAATATTTGAAAAATATTTTTCGAGCAAGATTTTTATTAAATTAAAAATTGTCGAATATTCGTCTAAAACTCGTACATAAAAAGCCTTTTTCTTGGAAAATATTGATAATATCTTCCTCAATATCTTTTAACGTAAAAGTATGTCTGATATGAAATTTTTATTTATTTATAGCAGGCTTTACAGTCTTTTACACGGTTCTTTAATTCCCCATTTTCACTTTCCCCTTCGTTTTCCCCTCGTTTTTCAACATAAATGCAAATTGGACTAATAGAAGCCAATAAGAAAATCGAGCCATTTTTCATTATAAGTATATTTTTGTTTTTGCTTGACAACTTAACTATTATATTTTTAGTTGAAAATTATTTTGTTGTTGTTAAAAATGTTATTATTTACTTAAAGATTTATTTCATTTGAATAAAGCTTAACAACTTTGCTTAAAAGTCCACCTTTTTGTTTAAAAATTCAACATAAAAAAAAAAAAATTTTATTCACTACAGAATAATTATTGGTCATTTTCATTAATAAATTTATGTTTCTTGGTAGAGATTTCATTTTTTTTTATTGAAAATACGAGCGTTTGCTTAAATATAAACCATTTTTTATGAGGGACTTGACCATATTTGGCTTCTTTAGTTGAATTCAGCTTTTTCTCTACCTAAAATTAAAATTTTGTGTTATTGTAATATCAAAAATTCATAGTTTACGTTAAGAATTGACCTTATTCGATTTAAAATTTACCTTCTTGGTTTAAAGTTAAACTACTTGGTTAAAACTTAATCTATTTTGGATAAAAATTATTTGTTTAGCTCGAAACTTAATTATTTTATTTTTGTTTGAAAATTGAATCATTAGGTTTGAAGTTTATGTATTTGTTGAAAGTATTCTTTTTAGAACAAAATATCCATTTTGGTTAAAAATTTATCTTTTTTGGTTGAAGAATGTACTACATCTTTTTTAAAAATCATTTATTTGCTTGCAAATTAAACTTTCTTGCTGATTTTTTTTTAAATTCTGATCCAAATGAGAAAGTATATTTTTGATCAAAATAAAATTATCAGAGTCATGGCATTTTCAAAAAAAACAAGCAAAAATGAAAATTTTAAACCAAACAACCCATAAGAGAAAAAATGTCAAAATAATAAAAAAATTGCCGTTACAGAGTCCAACAGAATTATTCTAAGATCTTTTTGAACAATCTCAAACAATTAAAATTTTGATCGCGCAAAAAATAATGAAAAATCGAAAATTCCATTTTGCGATAAAACTGTGCAAGATACGAAAAAAGTTTAAATTTCAAAAATCATGCAGCTAAAACAGATATAAAAATTCGTTGTTATATACTTTTTGATAGAAAGCATATTTTTGTCTTATTCGTAAAAAACATAAAAAATCTCAGAAATGACATTTTTGAAAAAACAATATGAAATTAAAAAAAAAATAAGCAAACGAAAGTTATTTACTTAAAGCAGAGGTATCGACTTTTTTAAATTAGTTTTATATAGGACACCTAGATTTTTTTTAACTCTAAAAAATAACATGAAAAATAAAAAAATTAAAGTTTTTAGAAAAACAACGCAAAATACAAAAAAATTAATAGATAGAAGTTGTTCACCCAAAAAAGATATATAAATTTGTGATAATTCATTTTTTTATGGAACGTATAGTTTTTGTTTTAATCATAAAAAGCAAAACTAAAAAAAAAATTATGGGCAAACAATATAAGCTACGAAAAAAGATGAGTAGGAAAAAATTGTGCACCCAGAAAAGATCTACCAACTTTTTATTATTTACGTTTTGATAGGGTGTGTAGTTTTGGCTTTAATCGTAAAAAATAAAATAAAATTTTTTTAATGTGAAAAGCGAAAGAAGGTGAGAAGAAAATTAATAGACAACAGTTGTTCACTCAAAAAAAATCAACAAGTTCCTCACTAATTATTTTCTGGTAGAACGCGTAATTATTGTTTAAATCGTAAGAATAACATAGAAAATAAAAAAAAAATTAATTTTTGTAAAAACAGCGCAAAACACAACAAAAATTAATAAATAAAAGTTGTTAACCCTGGAAAGAGCTGTGATTTGTTATGCATTATTTTTTATGATACGCGTAGGTTTTGTTTTAATCGTGAAAAATCAAATTGAAAATATAGAAAACTGTAGAAAAACGACACAAGGTACGAAAAACAAAATTAATAGACAAAAGTTTTTTACCCAAAAAAGATATAAAAATAAAGAATAAAAAATGAATATTTTTAGACATACGATACAAGCTACATTTGATATAACAGAGTGGAACTCAATGTATAGAAGTTCGCTGTTTGGACAAAATCGAGTGCGATGCACGAAATGCATGATGAGCAAATGTTCGTTAAAGCCCAAGGAGCATTAACTAAAAAGAATTCTCAATCTCCAAATCACAGTTGTCGTAGTTTTCAGGTTTAATTTTTAAAAGTCTGTGCACAAAAATACATTAATTTTAGTTTAAAATATCTGTATTTTGTTGAAAATTTGTTTTTGTTTCGAAGAAATGAATCTTCTTAATTACAAAATTTATCGTTGGGCTTAAATTCAACAACTTCAGTTAAACAATCATCACTGCAGCATAAAATTTACCAGTCTAGTGAAAAATTAATTAATTTAAAAGAACATCGAACTATTTCATTTTTTGTAGATAATTATTCATTTTTAGTTTAAAATTCATCTATTTGGAAAGGAAAATAAATTTTACTGACAAATAGGTCCAGCGGTTTTTTGTTTCTAATCCTGAAAGACTTATTATGCATAATAGAAATAAAAAAAATAATAATAAATTTTTTTAACGTTATTGTCACGTACCCGAAAATGTTATATTTTTTTTATACATGTTCTGCGGTCAGGAAAAATTTTTAATAGTAAATTTAAAAAAGGCTTTCTAAAATTGAACAATATTTGACTGTAAAAGACTTTAAGAATTAAAAATTTTGTTCTTATTTTGCCAGTTTTACAATAATTGTTTTTCCAAAACATGACTTTCCTAGATATGAACTATCTCTTATGGCACAAAAAAATATTATGCAATTGTTTTTAAACAAACTATACTTTTTAGGATTTGTATAAAAAAGAAAAATTGTGGGATAATTTTTATCCAGAAACTACACAATTCCACGTTGTAGGACTTTTTGCAATACATAAACTTACGATTTTCAGAAAATGCAGCATGAAAAATATTTTTATACTTTTTTTCTTCCAAAGCTTTTGTGCTAAGGCGACACATTGCGAGAACTGGAAATTATTTATATTTGCGCCGAAACTGGAAAACGTGCTCTTAACCTCTACGATAATACTGATAAGGCCATTCTAACTACTGTTATCATTATTAAAATATTTGGTTTATTTTCAAGCCTCCTTATTTCACGAGGTTTCTTATAGTAAAAAGTATTGTTTAAAAAAAATTGTAAACGTTTTATAAAAATTGTAAATTTACGGTTTTTAGATATTTTACTTTAAAGAATGGTAAATTAAAATAATAATTTTTTTTTTTTAAAACTCAATTGGAAGTGAATATTTCTAAATAATTGCTTGAATTTCAGCAAAGAAGGTAAAATATTTTTAAGCAAAATTTCTGGATTTCGTAAGATTAAAAAAATGTAGAAAAATTCAAATAAGCTCAAGAGACATTGAGAAGTGCTGAAAGGTTACAAAAATAATTTTATTTGAAACAAAATGTACATTTTCAACATTTTGAACAGAAAATGTAGAAGCCTTTTAATAATTTTGAGCAGTTTCAAGAAAATAAAATAAAAAGTAGCTGAAGAAATGTTAAAAAATTTATAAAAATTTTTTATTTCGCAACATTTATTTAGAAGCATATTAAAAAATAATTTAAAACATTCTGAAAGACTTCCAAAAGACATACAAACTAATCAGAAAAATTTGAGATAAACAGTCAAATAATGTTCTTAAGATTCCTGGAAATATTTAAAGTGATCTTCATTTTTTATCATTAATTTTTGAAAAATATTTAAAATGACAATCAAACATGAAAAAAGATTCTAAAAATTTACAAAAAATATATCCCAAAGATTTTAAACCAATTTTTGAAATAATTTGAGTCTGTTTAAAAGATACTTAGGAATTTCTGGAATTTTTAAAAAGATCAAAAATATTTTAAAACTTTAAAAGATTTACAAACATTTGTAGAACATTCTAAAATTTTTTCCAAGCGTCAGAAAATCTAAAATATCTTTCAAACTGCTGAACTTTTTCGTACAATTTTTTGAGATTCCTTAAAATAAAACAAAATTTAGACATTTTATCAATTCTTTTTGTATATATTTGAAATCTTCAAAAATATTTTTTAATTTTTTCGAGAAACTGAGGAAAATTATATGTATATAACTTTAAATAAAATAAGCTTTTATTTTGTATTGAATAATTTTTAAACATTTCATTATAGGCTGGAAAATATTTTTCGGTTTTTGAATAAAAATTAAAAATTAAAAATTCATTTATTTGGTTGAAAATCCAATTACTAGGTTGAAAATTAACTTTTCTGGAGAAAATTCATATTTTTTGGTTAAAATTAATTTATTTTTTCTAGAAAATTTATCTTATTTCAAAGCTATTTAATGTGTTTTTGATTAAAAATACAGCTGGTTGAAAATTAATCTTTCTGTATTGAGAATTCAAATATTTTGTTACGAATGTATTTTTCTTGAATGAATTGAACTGTTTTCTAGGTATTTTTTGTAATTTCGCAGAATTACAATTTTGAGGTCTTTTCAAAATATCTAAAGTGTTCCTTTATTCTAAAACTTAATTATTAGGAAAAATTCAAAAATATTCCAGAACAATTAGAAAAATTTTCAAAATGGTCAAAAACAAATGCGAAAGATTTTAAAACAATTTCAGAAATAGTTCGAATCAGTTTAGAACATATTTAGGATATTTAGATTTTTTTGAAAAAGATTGAAAATATTTTATAACTTTGAAATATTTTCAAAAAATCTAATATTTTGAAATGTTTTTCAAGCAATAAATAGTCCCAAGTCTTTTAAACTATTTTTTCTTAAATTTGGTTAGATCCTGTAAAATAGAAAAAAAGTTTTTTTCAAATTTTCTAGATACTTTTTCTGCTTATATAATATCTTCAGAAATTGTTTTAAATTTAGAAAAACTTATGTAATATTGAAGCAAACAAAGCTCAAGAATTTTGTTTTCAATTCCGAAAAATTTTTTTCTTTAAATTATAATTTGTCTGAAATTTTTGTCCCTTCAGGATTGAATATTTGTTGCTGCTGAAAATTCGCCTTTTAGTGTGAAAATTCATCTTTTATTTTGGTAAAAATAAAATTTTTTTTTTGATTGCAAATGTTTGGTTCAAAATTAAAATCTTTTTTGGTTAATGATTTAAATAATATGTTGAAAATTTAATTTCGTATAAATTCAAGTGTTTTTTATACAAATTAAAAATATTTTAGGATATAAATATCAGCTGTTAAATTTATCGGTAAAATTAGGCTTTTTGGAATAGAAATTAACATTTTAGTTAAAAATTTGTATTTTTGGGTTAAAAATAAAACTGTTTCGTAAAGAATTTGTCTCATCAGTATTTAAATTTTTTGTTTGAAATTCCAAATTTTTTTGGTTTAGTTTTCTAGCTAAAAACTCAACTCAAGTTGAACAGTCTTTTTTGTGGTAGAAATTAATCTTCTTGATTACATAATTTACTTTTTCGTTTAAAATCCTACTATTCCAGTTGAAGGTTTATAATTCTAGTTTAAAAATTGATTAGGTTGGTAAAAAATCAACTTTTTGAAGTAGCAATTAAACTATTTTATTTTTGGTTGAAAATTTATATTTTTCAGTTATAAATTCAACCATTTGGTCAAATGTTTTTTTTTGTTGTATATTATAAAGTTAAAAGTGTTACAATTTTAAGATTCTCCTCTTGGTTATATTTTCCATTTTTGTAACCGTTTTTTAATAAATATACACTATCCTAAAAAAATGAATAAATTTTTACTAAGTAATTGGTAGTTTTTCACTCTAAAACTATTTAATATTTTTGCTAATCAAATTAGCAATTTCCTACTAATATATAGTGGCTTGCTTTTTTCCAATTAGATCAGTAATATTTCACTAATAATAAGTGAAATCTTACTGATATTTACTCTAGTAAACACGTGTATAAAATTAAAAAATTTGAAAGAAATTTTTCTATTTGATTTAGCATTTTTTGAATAACAAACCAATACACCTTTAAAATATGTGCGCCTAAAAAATAATATTTTTAAATAATTTTAAAGGATATTGAATTATTTTAGAAATTTTTAAAATTATTCTTACATTATTTAATATAACAAGTTTTAAATATAGGAAAATTGATGAACTTGTTAAAAAAAGTTTTTTTATCAGTTCAAAGACACACTTTTTTATACTTTTATAAACATGAATACTAAATAGTCATGCTGATATAGTCTTACATTTCCTTCTTTTGGTATCTTTATGAATGTCAGATGTTTAAGTTCACTAATACATACTGAAAGAAACAAGGTTTCTAACCTATTGCATTTTTCATAAATAACAATTAAGGTAAAAAAATATTTCCTGTTTTTCTCTTATTCTTCGTATTATAGATTTCCGTTTTCATTATTTTATTATTTTATTTAAATTGTAATTAATTTAATTAATTTTTTTCTATAACCGTAACTTGACTGAAAGAAACTTTCGCACCCAGTTTTAGAGACCAAAAAGAAAGATCGAGTTCGTTAACCAGCTATTTTGGATAAAAATTTAAAAAATGAGAGTATTTTCAAAAAAATTTCAACCTTTTTTTTAAGATTTCTAAATTATATGTACGGCCGTTTGTAGTACTTAGAATTTCAAACAATCTATCCCGACGAGTTTAAAAAAAAAAAAAATTAAAAAAAATGATCGCAGTTATAGTATTTTTTAATACAAAAAAAAAACAAACTATTCAAGACACAAAAAAACGATAAATAAAAAAAAATTGTGCACAAAAAAAATATTTACGAAATGTCTAATTGTTACGAGCGACCGAATCTCACTCCTCATCCCCACTACATGGACTACTATGTGTGCCTCTGACATGCGTGGGCCATAGTGTAGCGTCAAAGGCCCGACGCCTTTTAGTTCTCTTCTAGCCTTAAAGTAATAAAGACGTACTGAATTGCTGTGCGAAATTTAGTTTTGAATACAAATGATTTATTCCTGATTCACCACGTAACATTTTAGCGATCCTGATAGGATCAAGTTTTCGAATCCTTACATTCCACGGAATTATTAAAAAGGATATCCCATAAAAGTTTGGTCATTAAGACGAATTCTGGGAATAAAAGAATTTCTACGGAAATGGAAAAAAATTAGAAACTCCGGACTTTTCTACGGAAAGCCCGTTAAAAACGAAAAGTGAGGAAGCTTAAGTTGAAAATAGTTGATGAATTGAGTAGCCACTATACTACGTGAAACTCTTTTTTTCCGAAATTCACAAAATTGAAGGAGGCCCGCACTCAGGCGGAAGAGGCAACGGCCTATCAGCAGAGCAAACAACGCAGCACAGCAGCAGCAAGAGAACTGATAAGTCAGCACCTGGGACGCTCGCTTCCAGATAAGAAGAGAAGAAAAAATGAGTAAAGAAGAATAGGATAAGCAGTGTCAGAAAATTGTACGGATTAATTGTTTCCTAAAAAATTTATAATATTCTTGGATATTATACGTTTTTATCCAAACTATAGTAATCCTTCGGCTTGCGACGCTACACACGCTCATGGTGCTTCCTGGCCTCTGTGTTCCTTAAAAAACAAAAAAAAAAACTACCTTGAATTAATCTTGCGTGTACTCGTTGTAGCACGATTGCGCAATAAAAGGTTTAAACGGTAAATAATTTGTTACGTTAAATTCATAATTTTGTACGCGAACGCGATCACACACCCGACAATCGAAATAACTTGCGATAAACACCTACACATCACACTGGCATTTCAGCAGATTTTTACGAAGGCATTTCAGATGATTAGGAAATGGTATAAGGATAATCTCCCAGGTTTCGAATCTGCATTGTCCGACGTAATGGCATTAACCCCCACAAGACCAATTATGTCTGAAACTAGTTCGATTGACGGGGCCGGAGACATCCCTCTTACCTCACCGACTACGGAACAGGAACTGTTGGAAATTCTTGCTGAAATGAGGTCCTTAAAAGTAGAAATAGAAACTCTCGCTGACGAAAATACAAAAAGAGTCAGAAAGATAGCCGCAATAGGATGAAAAGCCGTATTGAAAGCAGAAATAGAGACAGACTACGAAGGTATCTCAACGTCCGACAAAGAAAATGCAAGTGTAAATAGTCAAAATTTCCATGAAACAAAGGCTGAGGAAGGCAAGAAAGGAAAGCAGACGGAACCAACGCCCACGCTTACGAGCGACCAAGAGGGGGCTGAGCGAAATGCGTATAGCAGCAAAAGACGAAACGTACCT
>JAUELO010035325.1:0-10540 GCA_032357855.1 Amphibolips quercusostensackenii | reverse complement strand
AAAATAGTGTTACGTAATATATGAACGCTCCCGTTCGTGTTCATAAATTAAAATTAGTTATTTTTCTTTTATTTGTGCTCTTAATCAATGATTATTCACTGTAGGTTGCACTATCCACTGTAGGAGGTTTCCCCTGTTCCAAAAAATGCAATACAATATATTATCAGGGTGGTCACTCAAATCCGTGGGCTGTATTACTTTTGATATCTGGTATAAAAGCCTTTGTGAAATCTTTGTGAAATCTTTGTGAAATCTTTTGAGATGCTTAACATTTTTTGGAATACTTAAAATATTTTTGAAAACTTTTTTAATCTTTCTGAAATCTTTGCGAATTCGTTTGAAATCTTTGCGAACTCTTTCTGAATTCCATGAAATCTTTCCGAAAAGAAATCTACTTTCTCATGACAAATTTTTATGCAAAATATACATGAAAAAGATTCACTATTAAATTCTTGTAAAAAGAAGGTTTTAAATATTGGCAATTTTAGAAATTGCATAAAAATTTTTGGATTGTTTCTTTTCCTATTTTGGAAATTCTAATAATCTAAATAGGTTGGTTCAGAATCAGTCACAAAAAGAAGAAATCTTTGTAATATTTCTGAAACATTTGTGTAATCTTTGGAATCTTTCTAAAATCTTAATAAAATCTTTTGAAATTTTTGTGAAATCTTTAATAATATTTTTAAATCTTTTGGAATTTTCGAAATCTTTCGAAAATTTGTGAAATATTTTGAAATTTTTGTAAAATCATTTAAATTTTTTAAATCTTTGTGAAATCTTATGAAATCCTTGAAGCATTTTGGAATCTTTGAAATTTTCGTGTAATCTTTGTGAAGTATTTGTGAAATTTTTTGAAATCCTTGAAATTTTTCAAAATCTTCTGGAATCTTGGAATTAATTTTAAATATTTTTAAATCCTTTGAATATTTTGAAATCTTTTAATTCTTGAAATCTTTTAAATATTTGTGAAATGCCTTCAAATATTTTTAAATCTTTCTGAAATCCTTGAAATCTTCGTAGAATCTTTGAAATCTTTGTGAAATTTTTTTAATTTTTATGAAATCATTTTAAAATCTTTGGAACTCTTTCCCAAATCTTCATAAAATCTGTTTAAATTTTCTGAAATCGTTGTGTAATCATTTTAATCTTTTAAAATCATGGTAAGGGATATAATGAAGTTAGAATTAAGTCTTTAATTAAGTCCCAGTAATGGTGACCTTAGTACCAGTGATCATGACGCCAAATTTCTTGCTTTTTATATTTAATTAACATTTCATTTTATACTATAAAATGCTGAAATTAAGATGCGTTTCATCATTAAATGTTATTTTTAACATATAATTTAACAATATATTCCAATCATAACCAACTTTCACAATTAATTGATCCGTTTACGATTACTGGGACATTTACCTTAATGTTTTTGAAATTTTTGCGAAATCTCTTAAATCTTTTGAAATATTTTCAAATATTGTGAAATCTTTGAAATAAGTTAAACTCTTTGAAATCTTTTGAAATCCTTCTGAAATCCTTGAAATCTTTGTGAAATCTTTTGAAATATTTGTAAATTTTTTTTTAATCTTTCTCATATTTTTATAAAATCTTTTGAAAAACTTTCTCAAATTTCATAAAATCTTTTCAAATCTCCTGAAGTCGTTGTGAAATCAATTAAATCTTTGAAATCTTTGTGAAATCTTTCGATATATTTAAAACGTTTTGGAATCTTTGACTTTTTTGTGAAATCTTGAAAGTTTTTGTGAAATGTTTGTGAAATATTTTGAAATTCTGAAAATTTTTTTAATTTGTAATTTTTTTAAAATTTTTGCGAAATCTCATAAATCTCCTGAAATATTAAAAAATATTTTGAAATCGTTGACATCTTTTTGAATCTTTGAAATATTTTAAATATATATATATATATCTTTAAAATCTTTATAAAATCTTTCTAAATCTTCTCAAGTCGTTGTCAAATTATTTAAATCTTGGGGAAATCTTTCGAAATCCTTAAAATGTTTTGGAAACTTTGAACTTTTCGTGAAATCTTTAAAGTCTTCGTGAAATAATTTGAAATTCTGAAATTTTTTTGAAATCTTTGTAATCTTTTTAAAATTTTTGCGAAATCTTTTAAATCTACTGAAATATTTTTAAATATTTCGAAATCTTTTGGAATCTTTAAACTATTTGCGAAATTTTGTAAATCTTTTGAAATCTTTTAGATATAATTTTAAAGCTTTGTGGAATCTGTGAAATCTTTGTGAAATATTTTAAATCTTTCTGAAATCTTGATAAAATCTTTTGAACTGTTTCTTAAATCGTTGAAAATCTTTTCACCTAATTGTGGAATCATTTTAATCTTTAAAACCTTTGTAAACTCTTTTGAAATCCTTAAAATATTTTGGAATCTTTGAAATATCGTAAAACATTTGTAGAATTTGTGAAAGCTTTTGAAATCTTCTGGAGTTGTTGTGAAATCATTTAAATCTTTAAAATCTTTGTGAAATGTTAAAAATATTTGTGAAATTTTTATACAATCTTTTGAAACCTTTCTCAAATCTTTATAAAATCTTTTGAAATCTTCTGTAGATATTGTGAAATCTTCATGAAATGTTTGAAATCTTTGTGGAATGTCTTGAAATCCATGAAATTTTCCGAAATCTTTTGGAATCTTTGTAATTTTTGTGAAATCGTAGAAATATTTGTAAAATGTTTTTAAATACTTTTAAAATCTTTAAAGTTCTTAAAATCATTGTGAAATCTTTTAAATCTTCTGAAAACTTTGTGAAAGCTTTTGAAGTTTTCTGAAATCTTTCTGAAAACTTCTGAAATCTTTCTGAAAACCCCTAAAATCTTTCTGAAAACCTCTGAAATCTTTTGAAATCTTTGACTGAGTGTCTACTTGACCGGGATATCGAGAAAACCGGGAAATTACCGGGAAATTCGATGGGACAAGGAATTTCTGAAAAAGTTATAATCATCACTTGGAATAGGGAATTTTCCAAGAAAATGCAACTATGACTTGGAACTGAGAATTTTCTAAAAGATTTATAATTCTGAGTTGGGAGAGGGGATAAATAAAAGAAAATTAAAAATATTTCACGTAAAGAATTACAGTTACCCTGACTTAAAAAAGAAAATTTACGAAAAGAATTGCCATTCTAAGTTCTGTCATAGAATTTCAGTAAAGAATTATAATTTTGACTTTTGAACAGGAAATTTTCCTAAAGATTTACAATTTCAATTCTCGGTCTACTTTAGAATAGGAAATTTCGTTAAGAATTATAATTTCACTTTAGGACATAAAGTTTTTGTAAAGATTTGTAATTTTACTTGGAACAGGGGATTTTTAAAATGTAACGGGAATTTTGGAAAAAATATCAATTCTGATGTAGAAAAAGGGAATTAAAACAAATCCTTGTTCCAAGTCAGAATCCGTCACGATTTGAAAATTTCCTCTCTCAAATCAAATTTTTTTAATGAAAAATTCTTGTTTTTGTAAGTAAAAATTTGACATAATTCAAATTTGTAATTATAACATGAAATAGTGATTTTCCATAAAGAATTATAATTCTGAAACTGAACTGGACATTTCCGCAAAGAATTATAATTTTCATTTCAGGTTCACTTTTGAACTGGATGTTTCGTTAAGAATGATAATTTTTGTTTGAGGACAGGGATTTTCCGTAAATAATTGTAATTTAACTTAGAAGAGGGGATTTTTTATATGGTTTCTAATGAGAATTCTTCAGATTTCAAAAATTCTTTGTTCCAAATCAGAATTTGTTGAATTAAAACATTCTTTTTTGGAGAATTACAATTTACCAAAATTTGAAAGTTCCCTCTTACAAATTTTGGAGCATTTACTATATTTATGAATCGTCCCAGAAAATTTGATTAATAACTAAAATTCTGACTTGGAACAGGGAATTTTTTGAAATAAATGTAATTGTGACTTGGAACAAAGAATTTCCGTAAAGAATTATAATTTAGACTATTGGACAAGAAACATAATTTTCATTTGACGTTCACTTTATAACAGAAAATTTCTTTAAGAATTATAATTTTCACTTTAGGACGGAAAGTTTCTGTAAAGAATTATAATTTGATTTTGGAGAGGGAATTTTTGTCATAAAACAGGAATTCTTTAAACGAATTTTAATACTGATTTAGAAGAAGAGAATAAAAGAATCTCCGTTTCAAGTCAGAATTCATCACAATTTGAAACTTGGAACAAGGAATTCTCATAAAGAATGAAAATTTAGACTTCAGAACATAAAATTACCGTAAAGAATTATAAATTAGACTTTAAGGCAGTGAATTTCCGTAAAGAATTATCATTTGAGTTGGAACAGGGGTATTTTGACATGGAACGAGAATATTGGAAGCTAATTTTAATTCTGATTCAGAAAAATGAAATTGCAAAAATATCCATATTCAAATTCAGAATTAACATTCTTATTTCAAAATACTCTGTTCTAAATCAGAACTGTAATTCTTATGACTAAAAATTATCTTAAATTCCAACTAAGAATTATAGTTCTTTTCCGAAATTCCCTGTTCCAAATCAGGAAAGGTTTGAAATATTTATAAATCTCTTGAAATCTTTAAACACCCTTTAAAATCATTCAAATGTTTTGAATTCTTTTAAGTTTACCGAGAAAAATTAACAATTTACCGGGAAATGACCGGAAATTTAAAATCATCCTTCAAGTAGACACCTGGTTTTAGAATTTTTGAAACCTTTGACATATTTCAAAGTGGAAGCCTCTTGGAAAATTAAACAATTTTTTATTGATGTTGAAAACTATACATTTATTAATGTTTACCGTTCCAAATTTACTGACTAAAAATTTTCAAATTTAAATGATGAAAATCAGTAGAACAATTAATTTGATGTTTGAAACGTTAATTTGAAAATTTGAATGATCGATACAAATTTTTGGAAAACGAGAAGTTTTGTCAAAAAATTTTGTCAAAGAAAATGTTGTCGTAAGTGAGTAAGGTAAATGTCCCAGTAATCATGACCTTATTCCTAATAATCGTGACTTTAGTCCCAGGAATCGTGACTTCAGTCCCATTAATCGTGACCTTAGTCCCAGTAATCGTGACGCCAATTTTCTTGCTTCTTGTCTAATTTAAATTTATTCCAATTCTATTTGATACTACAGAATGCTGAAAATAAATGGGTTTTAGCATTAAATTGTACTTTTGACATATTTTGTAACAAGATTTTCAAATTATAACCAAGTTTCACGATTATTGGGACATTTATCTTATTATATAAGTATTTAGGAAATATTGATGAATTATTATGTAAAATTATTATGAATATTCATGAATTATAAATTCTTTATTCCAGGCATAAGCACAAAGTGCAATGGGCAAACTGGAATGACGCCAAAGCAAATGAATGATCAAAATAACTCTGGCTGTTTCGCAGTTTTATTGCACCATTTTACTCCACAATTAACAAAATTCGTGGCGAAATCTTTGTGAATCTGATTTAACGAACAGACTACATTTGTTTGTAATCAAACCATTGTTTTCACGAAGGCACGTTTAAGTTTATTTAAATTAATAGCATATTGTGTGGTTATTACAAGACTGGAAATTAATTATTTAAAAATTTAATATTCATAAAATATGAGGAAGTTATTATTTTTGAAATTTTGAACAGATTGCGAGCCCATCCGAAGGATCTCCTGTATTCAGTTGCAACATAGATGAATTACTTGTCATGCCAGCCAGCTAAAATCGAAGAATTTGCTATTGAGCAACCCATTTCATAGATCAAGAATTCAAAAGGAAATCGCAAGCAAGAAGCTTGAAATATTACAAATTTCATATTACTAAATAAGTTCAATTTAAACTTTTTTTCCAATGTTACGTTCAATTGTTAACTTTTTCAATTATTATATCATTCATTTTACAATGTGTTATTTTACAATATTTCACTTAAAATATTTTCCATTTTTGGTCTTCATTTTGACATATATTTAATTTAAAGAATTTTATAATTCAGTTTTGAAGACTTTAACAAATTTGTTGAAAAAAAAATAATCTGATTAAATATGAATATAAACTAATTAATGATTTTAAGCATTAAACTGTAGTTCGGGCATAACAAAATAACAATAATTAATTTTACAGGACGATTCTGTATTTGTTCGAAATTATACAGTTCACACATTTAACGTTAAAAATTGAACTGTTCCAATTTGAAAGCCTTAATAAATTTAATTTTGTTATTTTTATATAATTATTAAAATAATTTGTGATTTAATTAAGTATTTAATTAATTTTTATTATTATTTTATTTATGCTTAAATTTAACGGAATTCAAACGTCCAATTGAAAGTTTATAAACTATTTTCCATTTGAAAATAATTACAAATTAATAAATCCAGTATGAAACGCTTTTATTCAGTTTTGAATCCTATTCAAATATTGTTTAAGTCTAAAATATTGCAATTTTTACACATGCAATTTGAGATTTTATAATTAAAGAAGAAGAAGAATTTTATACTATTTAGCAATATTTGAATGTTCAATTGAAATGAATAATTATAAAACAGATAGTTAAAATTTGTAAACGAAAGTGTTACATTTTGGTATATAAATAACAATTTAACAATTATCAATTTGAAAATACTTAAACTAAAAATAATTTAATTTCTAATCTAAAAAGTGTTCATCTTAAAAAAAAGGTTCAAATTGTCTTATTTTTTTATTTTTAATGTTTTTTTCGTAATTGAAAATTTCTTTTAAAAATGTTTTGAGTTGATTCACTGTAAATATAAATCAATTCATGATTTTTTCAATTAATCTGTAGTTTAGGTATTTCAAAACTTAACAATAATTGATTTCACAAAACGATTCTGAATCTGTTCTGAATTAAACAATGTACAGAATTTAAATTTAAAAATTAAACAGTTTTAATTGGAAGGATTTACTTGTTAAATAATTGTAAATGTTCGATTAAAACTTTACAAAATATTTTCAAATTTAAAATAATTCAAAATTAATAGATGGGATTACATGATTTCACCTAAAATGCAAAATCCCAAATGTTGAGCAATACCGAGAACATAATTACAAAAACTTAAAATTTTCGTGAAACAAAAATTTCCGAAATACCATATTATATATTTCCATTAATTAACTAATTAGTTTCTTATGAATATAATGATCTTAAAATGGAAAATACATAAGCTTGAATAAAAAAAACTGCAACTTGAAAAAAAAGCAACCGATAATGTTTATTAAGGAAACTTAAATATTCAGAAAGAAAAATTTAACGAAGTTAGAAAACTTCAGCAATGTTAAATAATAAAAATTATTAAATTCCTGAAATTGTATAATTATCGAATTTTCCAAATCCCAAAATTTCAAATTTCTGAAATTAGTAAATTAACAGAATTTAAAATTTTCGAATAAATTACAAAAATAATGTTTACTATTTTATGTCAGTTATAATAATATTATATTTTATATACATGCAGTTTAAAATTGTAAGCAGCTTATGAATTTTTCGGGAATTTGAAGTTTTGTGCTCTAAAATATGTCCTTTATTTTATAATTTTGGGAATTTTACATTTCTAAATTTTTCTAGTTTTGTTAAATTTTTTTTCAACATTGAGGATTTTTCTTTTTCGAAAAAATGATGTCATTCCTAATAGGATTATTATTAAACAATTAATTCAATTTTAAATCCTATTCAAATATTTTTTCAGTCTCAAAAATTCAATTTTTAATCCATTCAGTTTGGATTTTTTAAATTTAAAACAATTTAAAACTGAATTGTTCAAAATAGCCTTGAATCGTTAAAATTTCAAATTGCTAAGTTTAAACTTTAAATATTAAATTGTTAATTACTCTATTAAAAAAAGTTTTATTTGAAAGTGAAAGTGTTGAATTTTAATTTATAATGAATAGTTGAGCAATTATTAATTGCGACGACTTAAGATTAAAAAAATTTTACTTTTAATTTAAAAAGTGTTCAGTTATAAATCAAATTTAAAATCTTTCATTTTTCAATGTTTTAACTTGAAATTGCTTAAAATGATATAATTTTCAAAATGTTAAAGGTTATTCAGTCATTTTTTAATTTAGAACATTGAAAAGAATAACGTGGATTTTAATTTTGCAGTTTAATGGCATTTAATTTGAAAAGGTTTAATTAAAAAAGTTGAAATGTGCCATTTTATACGTGTAAATTATTATTAAAGGCATGAATTAAAAATTGGTTCAGCTTCAATTTTAAAATTCAAAAGAGCTTCATTTTGAGTGCTTTAATTCGCAGTTCAGTTTTAATTACTTTAAATAAAAAATCTGCTGCTTCAAAATTTTCGAATTTTTTAATTTCAATGACCTTGAACAATTTTTTGGAACCAGGAAAAATGGAGAAATAGCCACGAATTTTTTCCTCTATTAATAGTGACACCCTAATTATTTTATGTAGTAGGAATTTAGATACAAGGTTTTCATGGTCTTCTTTTATTATTGCGAGAGAGCTCGTTTTTGTAAAATAATAATAAGAGTAGTTTTAACGTCCTGTACGCTGATTTGCATCTTTTGTATAATTATTATTTTTATATTATGTATTACGCGATCGATCGCCATATGCTAATCATTTGATATCATGAAATGGGAAAATAAAATTTATATTAATCCAACTACAGATTCGTTTTTATTGTCTTTAACATCATAATAATTGTGTAATTTATATTTTATCCAAAATTATAAGTTTATAAAAATTGTCAGATGAAACTTGAATCAGGTATTTTGTATCTAATCAAATGAAAATAAATCAAGTTAAGAATGTGATAGATTCAAATCTATGAACTACAAACTATTATCAACATCAAGCAACATTATGTACTTTTGTAAATAATTGAATTTTAATTAAAAAATGTCCATTTGAAAAATAAAATATTTGGAACCTAATTATTCTGATAGATTAATTTTTTAATATAGATTCAATTATCATAAAACCTAATTTTTTTGGTAAATTCAAACAATTTATCAATTAGTTCATATTGATACATTTTTATTATATTTCATTTCAAATAAGGTTTATGCTATAATAATCCAAGTGAATAACTATTTATTTAAAAAAGATCAATACGTTTTTTAACCCGTCTTTACATTTCTTTTTCAATTACATTCACTTTGTTATATTCTATTTGCTTATATATTTACATTTATGCTCTACCTAAAGATCATAGTAACAATAACAATTTGCGTATTCTCACAATGTTTTGCTTTTTATTTCACAATTTATAGTCACAGTATAGATTAGATTGGATTTATTGCATCTTTTTTTTGATACAGAACAGTTACAGCAATAATACAATGAATATTAATTAATTTCAACACATTTAGTTACAATTATTTTTAAAATACATTTTTTTGGCGCATGTAAATTATTTATTTTATCACATCTTAGATTTTCTATAAATATATTTTATAAGTATCAAGCAATATTCTGTATGTTCGTAAATAATTTAATTTCAATCAAAAATTGTTCATATAAAAAAAATATATTTAAAACCCTATTTTTCAGATATAGTGATTTTTTAAATACAATTTGAATTATCATATAAACCACATTTTTTGTTTAATTTAACCAATTTATCAATTAGTTCAGATAATACATTTTTATTATACTTCATCATAGATAAAGAATATGCCCTCATTATCAAAATAAATAATTATTCACTTGAAAAATATCAATTACTTTTTTAACTCCAGTATTTGCGGCGTCAAGCCGCACATTCCTAAATAATATTTTCATGCTTTTCTGAAATTTACCGTAATTGTAAAATCTAATTTTTGATTACCCGCCGGATGGGGGCGACAACTATTAGTCCCAAATCTTGTTCTTCTATCATGGACGCTTCATCCTGTGATGTGTACGTCCCTCAAGAGTCAAGATAGTACGCACTTGTCCGTGAACCGCGTCGCATCCCCGCATTGCCTCAATTGTACATTTTTACAAATAAAGTTATTTTTGTTCATTTTTATTAAATCGTGCATTTCTCGTTTTATTTGTATTACCATTCTATTAAATCCCTAAAGTGGTGACCCCGACGTAATATGAAAACGCAGCAATAGTTTTTTTTAAAAGTGAAACTTTGAGGAAAACTGTGAGTGAAAAAAAAGCAAGGGCGAAAAGGATACCGATGCGACGCATAGGACCCGTACCGTCCATCCTCTCTGCTCAGTGCTCTTCCTTTTTCACTCCCACTCAGTGCAACGACTTTCAAATTCAGTGAATCAGTAATCGTTCTCCGTGCAATGACTCCCAACTTTGAATTATTTTTTTTTGTTTAGCGTGCATAGTGTAGTGTTTCTGTTGTTTTTCGTTTTTTTCTCGGACTTCGCATTCTCGAGATCATGACTACCATAGTTACAGAAACTGTTCCTTCTTCGACACCGCCAACGTTTACGAACGCTTGGGGTAGCAGACTGAATAATCGCTCCTATCATGTGTCGCGGTGCGTATCCCACCTTTCTGGCCCACAGACCCAGAAATGTAGTT
>JAUELO010035306.1:0-10541 GCA_032357855.1 Amphibolips quercusostensackenii | reverse complement strand
GTTCTGCTAATATTTTCCCTGAATCTCCTAGACGGCTTATTAAGGAATCAGTGTCTGCCTCCTTTCAAGTAGTTCAGCAGATCACGCCGCCTTTTGCAGGACTTCTGCGACGATTCGTACGGTAATCGTTATAATCGTGACGATAACGACGTGAAACACTTCTCTAAGAATGGGGAACTTAATGTAACCATTTTCGATAAATATATTCTATTTTATTATTTGTCTTGTTTAGGAAAGTCTATCCTAAAAAGTATTTGTGCACAGTCTATTCTTTCCTAATTGAATGTCAATTTTAGTCAAAATAATTCAAGATACTGTCCGGCATCTTTCTCAATGCATCATGCAATTCCATATATTATTCTTCATCCTCTAGGTATATCATTTGCTGAAAATTTTTTTGCAATATGCCGTTTGAAAAGATTAATTTGTAAGTTCTCTCTCAAAGGTATGCAGTGTGCGGAAAGAACAAATTGGTTTTTTAGCGTTAGAAAATTATTCCCTTAAAACATCGCAAACAACTATATCGTTGTCAGTAATAAGGCATTTCGTTTTTTCTATGAGTTTATTTACAATTTTGAAAGCTTCTATCTACATTTTGCCAATTTTTTAATTAAAATAAAATAGGCATGAAAATTCGACAATTGGCACGCACGCAAAAAAAAATGTTTAACAATAGTTGATTAATCAATTATGTACATTTTGTGCATTCTTTTAAAATATGTCGTGTACTTATTTTTGATAATTTATTCTAACTAGTTGATTATTTATCAATGTTCCAAGTGTTTTATTTATTTTATTTTACTTTAGGAATATAAAAATATAATTTTTTTTATTCATTTCAGCAATTAATGAACATTTAGAAACAAGTTTGTCTAAAAATTTTAGATTTTTCAAAAATACATATTTTATATGCTCTAAATTTTTTTGTAAAGAATTATCATTTTTTAAAAAGATAGACAATGTTGGTTAAAAGTGCATAATTTATTCGAATGGGGCCTCTGTGGCACTCTTGTGAATCATGCTTTACTGCAGAAATAGTTTTAGTCCTGCTGCTAGCTCTTTCTAAAATCTTGTGGAAGGACAAAAAGGCACCCTTGTAACTGACACATAAATAACGTTTTTAAAACCTTTCAAACGTCATATAGGAGAAGGCATCCTTAAAACTGTTGACAGAGATGATGTTGCTTAAACCCCTACCCATTTCCCACATCGCGTAGGGCGTGCGAAAGCATCACTGTGACAAGTCACAAAAATAGTGGTGGTCAAACCCCTACGCTTTTGCAATGTTTTGTAGAGAACTGAAATGTACCCCCGTGAATAGTCACTGAAATAATGTTGTTTAAAACATGACCCTTTTACAAGGTCCCGTAGAAGGCGTAAAGGCACCCCTAAAACTGGTCACAGAAATAATGTTGGTCGAACCACTACTCATTTCCCTTGTGGCGCGGGGGCGTGAAGGCACCTCTGCGACTGGTCACAGAAATATTGTTAGTCGAACACATGACTCTTTCCAACGTTTCTTAAAGGGCTGAATGATACTCCTGTGACTAGTCACAGAAATAATGTTGTCAAACCTCTACCCTATTCCAACTTTTCGTGGAGTAAGGCACCCCTGTGACTAGGCACAGAAATAATTTTGGCCAAATCCTTACCACTTCCCAACGTTCTGTGGGAGGGGGGGAGCAGCGTGAAAGCCCCCTTTACATTGACCCCTGAAATTGTCCACAGAAATAATATTGGTAAAATCTTTACCCTTTTTGTGATCTTTACCTTTTTTTTTACTAGGGAAATGTCAAGCAAACAATAGCGGATTTAAAAATTGTGTGTTTTCAATGCCTTGAAGGGAGCCAGACAATTTCTGAATCCGCCACTGCAAGCAAATACAAATTGCATGCAAGCGAGATAGAATGCTAGGTAAGCAGAAGCACATGCAAGCTGTGTTTATTCCAAATTTCACACAAAAAATTAATTTAAATTTGTTATTTTGTTATCTCTTACTATTAAGGCTGCCATAGCCTAATTTACTTTTAAAAAGTAACCAAAAGTGAGTAATTCGTGACCCAATAAGTGGCTGATGTGCAATAATAATTTGACTTATGTTTTTTTGAATTTAACAAAATTGAAGGCAAGAAAATTCAAAATAATTCAAAATTTATTAAAATACTATATAACCCTCTCAAATCCCATGAAATGTGATGATATTACGAAAAATCGCGGAAAATTGGTCAAAATATCTTAATTTTTCCCAAAATTCCTTGAAATAAATAAAATTCTCCGAAATTGTATTAACTGCTGTAAAATTCTTTGTAACTGCTAAAATTATAGGAAATTTTGCACAACTATACAAAAAAATTTTTAATCTGTTAAACCCTTCAGAACTGCAATCCTGGGCATTATTTAAGTCTTTTGAAAATGCCTTTAAATCTATTAAAATAACATGAAGTATTTTAAACCCTCTGCAATCCCTTCAAATAATAGAAATCTATTTTAAAAATTTTTTAAACATTAGAAATACCCTCAAATATTGCAAAAGGGTTTAAAAACATTCTAAATTCCTGAATTAAATAGTGGTTAACCCATGGGTAGAGGACATGTGATACTTAGAAAATTTTTGATTTTAGCAGTGTTAGGTTCCCACGCCTTTTCTTTTATAATGATAAACATTTCGTTTAAAAAATTTAAGGAAGGATAGAGAATATGCTAATGGCCGTCCACGAACTCTTTTTTTGTGGGATAACTACAAAAATTTATTTTTGCTAAATTTGACAAAAGTATGTTTATTTTGAGGTTATGCATGTCACAATTCTCCTAAGCTTAACTTCTAAACTACACAATATTTCTGTCCAAAAACTCAGGGAATGCAAAGAAACATAGGAACCAATGTCTGGAACTAATTTTTTTTCAGGCAATAAAAAAGTTTGTTTTGAAAATAATTTGTAAGTGAAGAAAAAGTGTTAGTACGCCGATTGGTAAGATAAAGACCGAAATTATCTAAACGAAAGATATGTCAAGAGGGACCCTAACCTAACATTTTTGTAGTCGAAAGCTCGGGGGAAATGATTCAGATTCACTGCACGCCGAAGAATCAGATGCCCTTAAGTTATTGAAGAAAAGTAAACTGTGTATAAGCTATGATTATTCTTAAAATTTAACTTAAGTGCTTCTTACAGAAGTATAATATTATGACTTTTGCCATTTTTGTTTAAAAATTCTCGTCTCTTTAAAAAAAAAAAATGTTCCTTGACTCTACCATGATTTGCAGGATTTTCTTAATCTATGGCCACACTGGAAATGCACAGAGAATAGGTTATAATTTATTATTTCATTTGAAAACACTCACCAGGATCTTGTTTTTTCTTTAAATAAGGAAAAAAGCTTTCTTTCACCTATGTCGCAAGCATGTGTGACAGTATAGTACTTTAGTCTTAGATGAAGAGTTTTTTCTATTTTTATGCCTTTTGCCAATAAAATTCTCCACTTTTTAATTAGTCGTTAGCTCGGTCTTGCTTTGTTTTTTTGTGTTTTCACCTTTCTATTTCGAAATCATATCTTCTGACTCTGGCTCACCTGGTAAAACGTCGGAATTATCTATAATGCGATCGATGAATTTATATTATTTTTGGTGTTATGCATTTCGGAGCGGTTGGTGGAAGGGCACACAGTTCTGCTGACAAAGATGGGCAACCTAACTGACCTGAAGAATTACAGGTTAATCACTTATCTGAAAATACACAGTAGAGTAGCTTCACATTTATCTTCAATAATAGAATTGTTCGGACAATCGGACCTGTGTTTAAAAAAATGTACGAACATCGCGGGTCAAAGAAAGGAATAGATCTTGAGATCTGTGATAGAATTGAAGAGCAACTACATCTAGCTCTGGGGATTTATGAAAAATACATTTAGGAGATTTGAACAGATTTCAGTTTAGAAAAATGTGCCAAGGTGCCACACAGCCGCATTCAGGACGTCACATCTATAAAAGATACTCTCCGAAGCAGATAAAAACGTCTCATCTGGCAGATATGGCCTTCCGAAATGTCGGCGAGGAATAAAGTATTTGCAACTAACACGCTTGCCGTCCCGGTGGTCTTCTATTTATTTAGAGTTCTTTTATGGACGACAGATGAGCTCAGATCCCTTGATATCGGGTCACAAAAGGTTATGCACATGAACAAAAGCATGCACCTGCAGTCTTCTGTTCCGCGATTCTGCATCTCATGCTATCAAGGTGGCCGCGGGATACTGAATATTGAATGTTTTCACAACAGGATTATTCTGGGTACAGCACATATAGTCGCGAATACACAAGAGCCGAGACGGTGTCATTTCCACTTTAGCATACCGTCGCCATATTTGGATCCAAGACATTTTCGATGATAGTTGCAAAGCGTGTCATGCACACCCCGAGCATCTAGGATACATGCTACACATATCTAGCTGTCCATCTCATGCTCTTCATATTCATGCACTTTATATTCTTGACAATTGTTTTTGTTGCGCACCTGTGGCCTTCGCTAAGCTAAGCTGATTTTTCTGATTATCGGCGCTCTTTAAGATGCTGAGCTTTCACTTGGGTCCTTGGTTTGCTCCGTGTCTTTAGAGTGCACGAGACTTCTACTGGATCACCGTATTTAGTCCGTCACAGACTGTAACTACCTATCTCACGGTTGTGAGAATTACATTAGTTCCGACAAGCGTCTTAAAATCGTAGTAATAATTAAAATAATTCATTAAAAATGAAACAGTGATCTAACTGTGAGGTGTCATATTACTTAATACCAGGAAAAAAGTTGCAAGAAAAAAAAATCAGTTCCAAAGAACTTAGTCTTAAGTTATCAGATTAGATGAGATGTTAAGTTACTGAAAGCAAAGGAAAACAGTGTAAATTGAAAATATCATTCAGTTTCGAGAAAATTAAGTTTTGATTTTAACATGCTTATTTTAGTATAAGTGTTATGTAAAATTTGGCTTTGACGAATTTCATCAAATGTCGATGTTTTGAGACCCCCTGAGCCAGGAAAAATGTTTTTTACGAAAGTGTCTGTTTGAAGTCTGCAGTCTGTATACTGTAGGCACGATCACTTTCGAAAAAATGATCAGATTAGATTGAGCTTTAGTGCATTTTGAATGAAAATTCAAGAAGTGAGCAAATTTTGGTGGTCAAACTATGTACGATACAAAAAAAATGATAAGACAAAAATTGTGCAGTAAAAAAAGATCTACATTGTGTATTTGTTGTAAATCACTTTTTGACAGGACGCGTAGTTTTTGTCTTATTTCTGATACAAAATAACCTTAAATTTAAAAAATTAAAATTTTTTTACAACTTACACAAGCAACGAAAAAAATAAGAAACAAAAGTTATTTACCCAAAAAAAAAACTACAAAGTTGTTATTAATCATTTTTTCATAGGATGCATAGTTTTTGTTTTCATTGTGAAAAATGACATTACAAACGAAAAATTAATTTTTATGTGATTCAGCGTTCTTCTTTTAATTTTAAATATAGTTACTTATAATTGAAACAAACACTGTTTGACCAAAATTGAAATTTTCGATTTTTTGGTAGCATTTTCAGTAAGTTGAACTTAAGCTTGAGGAATTAAAAGTTATTCTTTGGATGTTGAAAAAAGTGTAAAAAAATGCAGAGCATTCCGATGATGTTATAGTTCTATTAAAGGTTATCGTAATTGTGGAGAAATTTTGCCGTGCCCAAAAATACACAATAAAAAGTTATTGTTATTATATAAATGATCAAAGAATTATATAAATACATATGGAAAATTGAGCGCAATGCGCAGGTATTGTAATAAGAATGTTTTCCTTAACGCCGATAAAGCCTTAAGTAATTTAACGGCTTAAATAAAAAATCATTCACTTAGGACAAAATCAAGTTTTGAGTTTTTAAATTATCTTTACTACATGATCCGTTATTAAAGAAAACGGTTGCAGAAAGCTTATAGTTATTTTTTTAAAACTCTTAAAATTGACTTAATTTATGTAAATAAATAAAATTGTATTAAAATAATATTTGCCGCACTGTTCTCTGCATAATAACTTAAATTTTTTAAATAAAAAAAAAAATAACATTTTTTTAGACAACATTTTTAAAATTTCCTAAATTTGTTCTTTCAAACATAATTTACATATTCACTGGTATACTTCCTTGGTATATTTGACATTCAATCCAACAATAAGTTGTTGGTAACATGAAAGAAAATGAATAGAATAGTTATACATTGCAGTCAGCAGTTATGACCTTTTTAGAATTTTTCAATAAATTTGTGGTCAGCACGGAAAGCTTGTCCTAATAAAAAAAATGTTTAGTAGATCAATTGGTTGCGGAGATATACAAACTTTTTTCGAGTTGAAAGCGTGTATTCATGTCTGGCGCGAGCGCTCGATCGGCAGCAGCAGTTTTTTACACTCCACCGCCACAGACCACGTCCTTCCTTCTCTCATAATCAGTCACCATAATCAACGACAAAATAATAATGCATTTTCCTGGATATTCAATAACAAATATTACAGATCTTATTCTGTACTTGATGTGAATTTTATCTTTGTAGGTTGAAAATTGCAGGAGCGGTAATTTTTGAGGAAGAAATTATCTGCTTGCCCCCCCTCCCTTCAAGTAAAACACTTTTCTTTAAATGTCTGGAAAAATAGCACTTATCGAATGAGTTTTGTCCCAAATCCATTGAGTGAAATTTGACAAAGTTATTCTATTTGTTTATGACAAAAAAACATAACCGCTTCTTGTAGCCATTTTTATGCAATTTAGTAATAAAAAATCGTTTTGCTGCAAAGTGTACCTGACAGCGCAACTCCTGTCAAGGAAAACAGTCCCCTTTTTGTTGAGATCCTATTAGCTAAAATTATGGAAATTTCGATAAAGAATAGTCCATTTTCTAATAAAAAGTGAGCTTATATGAAAACGTATTATTATTTCATGCTGAAATTTTGCACTACTCTTCCTTTCTGACAGACATATAGGTTAATTGCAATAAACAAAAAACCTCTTTTTGCTATCTTTGACGATTGTTTACACACACAGTGATTTCGATGCGGTGATCGCAACCATAAAGGCTTTTGTTCTACATACTAGTAGTATAAACAATTCAAAGTCAAAGTTCATGTCACAATTATTTCTCGAAATTTCAGAGGGTGCCTCATATTTATGTCACGTTTCAGTGATAATTACACCGATTCTTGTGCTGCGTTTAAAGCTTGAAAAACAGATAAAGTGCAACTAAGTGAACAAGTGCACAAAAGAACTTTCATTAGTCGATATGCAATGCAAAAAATGCATTCATCCAGTGAAGGTATGTATAAGTCAAATCAGTAACCCAGAAAATTCTATTACATTGACATACTTCTATATATATACAATAGTCTTATATAAAACTATGTAAAATAAATTGTATTAAGATTTTTAAAAATATGACAGAAGTTAATTATTCTGTGGTCAGAAAATATAAAAAACTGGCCAAAATATGAAGGTGTTATCAGCATTTCATATTTTTTGGTATACTTACGTTTTTGAGGTCACTGATTACGATACTCGAATCAGAGTTTTGAATTTAATAATGGCGGATCCTAAATGGCGGACAAATTTAGGAAAGAGTCATGTTATCGTTCAAAAAATATGGTTTTTCGGACCACGGTGCAACCAGATGAGAACGTGTTGAAGAGGTTCGTGAAGAAGGCTACACAGAGCTGCAAAGTGCGTAAATATCCTGCAGTGCTTGTACCTTTATGCTGCACAGGTGGGAGAACCCCGCATCGCCAAAATTGAAGAAAAAAAAATTTTTCCCTATGATAACATCGAAAATCTATTTAAGTGGGACTTATAAAGGAACGAAGGAAAATCTAAAAACTTTTTTTTTTGAAAATTGCTGTACTGATTTTAATAAATACAATATATGTTGTTGACACTAATGAGGATATTAAAAAAAATTGATTTTTGCGAAAGATTACAGGTCAACGAAATTTTGAATCTATGAAATTTGTTCTGAGGTTATGTTCTAGGGTGAACACCATAATATTTTAGATAAATATGCCGCAGAATATACTTTAAAATATATTTTTCGTTGAATTTTTTTAAGTGATATAGTAGGCCAAGAGACATAAAAAAACGACCATAAGTCAAAGATAGAATTTGTCAATTATAAAATGGTAGTCATGATGTATGGGGTTTAAAGTAACTTCTAGTGAATTTTTATAAAAGGCCTTAAAATATTAAGGTCACAACAACATTTGTAATCGAAAAATAAGAAGAGAATTCTTGTGTGCAGTATTCATTGAAAAAATGTTTTATTGTTCGAAAATATTTATTAAACTTAATATGCGTTCGCTG
The DNA here is from genome assembly GCA_032357855.1 of Amphibolips quercusostensackenii. Lineage (NCBI taxonomy): Eukaryota > Metazoa > Arthropoda > Insecta > Hymenoptera > Cynipidae > Amphibolips > Amphibolips quercusostensackenii. The sequence goes on along the minus strand of JAUELO010035306.1, from coordinate 2,179 downwards.
TCGTTCTAGAGTTCCCCAAAACTTCGAGTCATAGAATAAAAAATCAAAGAGAAATCTCTCCGGTATAAAGTTCTCTTTGATTTTAGTCTGCCAATTTTCACTCATATTTGGTTTTGACAAAGTCATTTATTGTTAACTACAATCTTAGGGGCTCTTGACTCTTCTATAACGCACGTGTGGTACGCGTGGAGATAGCCTTTTGTTTTTGATCGTATTTTTCTGTTTTTGCTTGTGACAGCAGAAATTTTATTTCACATGTATATTTCACGGTAAATGTATTTTACTGTATTAAGACAATAAGCCGCTTTCAATAGAAAATTCTACTTTCATCACATCGCATCGCATCATAACCGAACTTTATGTCGATCTTCTTTGTTTGTAGACGTTCTGCTCAAGACTCACTCGTGATTAATGTAATTTTTATGAGTTAAATTATTTACTAGCGAAAAAGCTTGCTTTATCAGTCATCTTCCTTATTAATGAAATCTTATGTAATTTCACTCTCTATAGCACTTTGAGTTGAAAACGACCGTTGCGTAAGATGCAAGGGGACTCACTTTGAAAAAGCACGCCAAATATAGCATGTAAGAGTCAGAGCGACTCAAGTTGAAAAGCACCCCGAATCTGGTGAAATCGGATGTAAATTCATCTATTTTAATCCCTATTTGGAATCCACTATTTTCAGTTTTCGATTTTTCATACCATATTTGTAATCAGTGACCTCAAAAACCTTTTAATACCAAATTTAAAATAAATCAGCTAAAAATTTATAGTTGTTAGTTGCCATATTGGAACCACCAATTTTGTTATTTTCAATATCAAATTTGTAATCAATGACTTTGAAAACCTTTGTATACCAAGTTACATGAAGGTCTGATAAAAACTTAAATTTTAGCCCTTTTTGCATGCCTTCTAGCCCACTGTGATGATGGAACAGTAAAAAAAATTCGCTAAATCAAACCACATTAAACTAAATTAAAATTTTATTTAAGTTACATATTCCTATACATTTGGACTATTTTTTCTAGAATTATTACGTCTGTGATGTACTTATTGTCATATTTTGAGCATAAAAGGCGCAGATCATAGTTTAATAATCTGTGTCGCGAATTTTAGATGAACATGAGATATGTGCATCTGAAAATAATTATAAAGCTCTGGCCTTTTATAAAATAATCATCTAGGCCAGTAAGTAGGTTTTCAAGACAATATTTAATAATTGACATATTAATACTATAGAATTATTGCTTATTTTATCAGATGAAACAACAGCAGGGGGAGAAGGTCGTAATTTCTCTTTTTATCTCTTTATGTTTTGCACTCTGCAGCTTGAATGTCGACACAGCATATCCTGCTTACTGACGTGTACTGAAGTTTCAACTTGCCGCTACTTCTTCCGCTTTAATTTAACTGTTCACTCGCTTTCAACTACCTATTTTCGGTGGGTGAAATAGTCACTTATTAGGTGACCCCCACTCTTTACCCTGTTAAATTCTAAACAGATCACCTAGGTGAATCCGCCCAGTCACCTAGCGCCGCTGAACGACTTTGGGTGCACCTGCGTGCACTCAGGCGGGTGCCTAGAACGTAAACCTAGAGGGATGACCTTACGTGGCAGATAGGATAGTTGAAGTTGAAACCTTTACCTTTGGATACTTTTTTAGAGCTAGCAACTTTTGTAGAATGTTATGAGGAACAGCGTTGACGGACTAGGTAAAGTGATCCTAGAAAAACAGCCTTTTGCATCCGGTTCACGATGGATCAAGCCTGACGCTAGCAAGCCAGAATCTTGTTAAATTGGCAGAGAAATGAACCCCTTATACCTCCAAGGCAGCCGATTATAAGAACTACTAGATGGACTTTGTAGCCTTCGTACAGCCTACTAAGTTTGAAAGGTAGTGCTTGATATTTAGCCTGCTTTTCTTTTTACTTTGCCGTGATATTAATATCGGCTGGCGCTAAGAATTTTTTAAAACGTAAATGATCTTCGTCTTCCGATCTTAGAAGACTATATCAAGCTTTGTAATAATGATACATTGACTGGTGGAGAATGAGAATTTTCAGTCGATCTTACACTGGCCATTCTTAACAACGGATACCTGTTTCCTCGGGCTTATGGCAATAGATGGTAATATAACACTTTTAGAGCCGCACGGTGTCTCCCTATTTACCCGTAGCG
>JAUELO010035299.1:0-10541 GCA_032357855.1 Amphibolips quercusostensackenii | reverse complement strand
ATATATTATATTTTTACTATTTTTGCTGATTTAGGTAATTTGGAAGCTTATAAATGACTCATTTAATGGCTTGTTTTAATAAAAGTTAAATATATAAAACTCGTCAAATCTTGCACACACCAATATGCACCAACGTACATAAAATTGTACCACGAATTCTAACCTATACATTTACCAGGTTTAACGTCATATTTCTCTTTTGCGTGAACAATGACACATCTAAAAGTAATGCAAACAATTATCAGTTATACTGAAATAAGTCCTTTTTTGAAACTTACATAACTAAATCCTTTATAAGGTTTAGATTTTAAAATAATAAACGTCTTACTTGACATAACAAAACATTCATAAACCTAGAAGTAACGCAAGCAATTATTCTTTAATAATTTAGTAAAGCCTTTTCTTAAACATATTTTACCAGATACTTTGCATGTTTTCAGTTCGACTTTTTTAAATAGAAAATTGCTTACATACAATAAATAAATCTGGTTGAACCATCCAGAATTCTGGTTAATCTAACTAGAATAGAGTGTCAAATATGCTCTTACTTTAAATTCTGGTTAAAAGTATCCAAAGTTTCTAATTGATGATTTTTTTGTTAATGTTACCTGAAATTCGGGTGAATTTAACCAGAATTTCTGGTAAGGTTATCCAGAAATCTTTACTAGACAATTTTCTGGTAGCTTAAGAATACAACGTATTGGTCAACATAACCAGATACTCTGGTAAACTTGACCAGATATTATGGTACCCATCGATTTTCGATACTTTCTACCTTCATGAACTCTTCCTAACCCCCTCTGAATTTAAATAGACTGCGTCCCAAAGAAAATAATCTAACAAATGTTTCAGAAACAGAGTGCAGTAACTATATATATAACTCTTTGTTAGGAGTATTTTGTTGGGATTTTACATAACATGCATTTAGATAACTTGGTCAATACCAACATTCCCGAACATTCACTTTGTTTATTTATCATCTACAATGGTAATATTTTCAAGAATATTTTTTGAAGACACCCAAAACTGAAACTACATTAAACAAATCGCGAATGTTGAGGAATCGGACATTTACGACAAAGTGTCACTTGACACATCCAGCAAGAGGACATGAGACAAAAGACGCATATTTCTGAAGAACGACACAACATCGCGACACTTCTGTCACTAGAAATATTAACCAGAATAGTTTTCAACAGAAAAAATCAACCAGAGTTAATTAACTAGAATTTTCTATTTATATAACATATAATTTCTGATTCAAATAACTAGGAATTTTTCAACAAGACGCATCTAGTAACTTTAACTAGAACTTTTTTCATAGTGTAGAGAAATACATATTTCATTCTTCTTTGGCGGCTTTAAATCAAACGCGGTAGTTTCTCAGCAGTTGGTCTTTTTTTTGCCTCGCAATTACAACACTATTCTATATCCGTTGCTACAGAAGCAGGAACACTCTCTGTATTTGGCACTTTATGCCTTCTGAGATTCTCCATTAAAAGGAATAATAAATTTACACGTTTATTCGTATGACACACTGTTTTTTTCAGTATATAGCTCAAGTAACGTACAGGCAAGTGTCCATATGTCTGTGCTTTTGTTTGCCTCTGTAGTATGCCGAATAATTTTAGGAGCCACAAATAGATAAGTTCCACGCATAGAGCTGGCATGCGTTGATTGCAAATTTGTTTCGAGTAATTTGCATGTGAATTACAGGTTCAGGCTGCAAACGCAATTAACCAACGGTACAGGACAATTGCTACGCAATGTTGTTTTTCGCTTTAGTGTCAATTTTAGTATTCTGTTTCTTCAAATCCTGTTTAAATAAAACATTAAATAATATATAAGACTCAAAGAATTCCATAACAATGTGGAACAGTGTGACTGAGGGGAAAACAGATATAATTGAAATAATGTTTGGATGCCTAGCTTTATTCAAAAGTTTAATCTCTCTCGGAATGAGTTTGTTGAATCTGCCTTTAACTATGGGCTTTATTGCAGCATTCGATCCTGAATATGTTCCTTTCGTAACTACTCTCTGTGCACCTTTGTTTAAAGTAATATTGGATAATTGTAATTGTTTTCTTTTTAGTGACTTGCACTGATACTTTGAGACAGTCTATATTTTCATGTAGCGGATTTTAATCTAACGGTTTCTTAAACTGATATGGTTATTTGCCTCTTACCTCCTTTTGTCTAATGTTTCCCAGAGGATTCGTAACTTTCGAATAAGACGGTGAACCTACTGTTAATATTTCGTTCCTGCTGATAGAAGAACCGGCTTTTATTCAGATCGCTGTAATTCAAAACATCGCTCTTGATATCCCTAAGAGGTCTTTGACTTTCAAAATTAGGTTTAGGTTTAGGCAACGAGAATTGGTCGGTGTTCCTATTGGAAACATATTTTCTGTTATAGGTTAAATGAACTGGGTCTACTGATCGCTCATGTGTTCTTTTCGTACATCCTAATTTCAAGTTGCACCATAGACAGGATTCGTCAGTTTCGAGTAAGAAGAAGATTCTACTGTTGGTATCTTCCTTCTACTGATAAAATAATCGGCCTTCTGTTCAGTGTCATTTAAAAAATCATTTTCGGTATCTCTAAGAGGTCTTTCACTTCCGAAATCAGTACGCTTAGGGCTCAGTAATAAAGGTACGCTAATGTCTATTTGCTCCTCCGCGGCTCTTCTGCAGCCTTCATTTTTTTGTTAATATGTGTATGTTCAATATGTGACTTCTATTCCTCAGTTTCAGTTTTCTAAACTCCCAAAAACTACACTCTTTTCCATCGCTGCTTGTATACTTTATAAATGATATGCAATCTGTATTGACCAAGAAAATAATAGCAGTTTCAAAGTAATGTCTGTTGTCATGATTAACATACTCATTTAGAAGCGTAGATTACAATTTATCTACTAAATAATCTGCATCGACATTTAATGTTACTTTGATTTTAGAGCCGATAGTAGTACCCATAAACTCGCATAAAGCCCCGAAATTGTTTTTATGTTGTCAACGGACATTTATGATCCTTTTCAGAAATTCCTTTTTTCTACTGCCCTTTTTCTTTTGGTTCTTGTTGCAGACTTTTTGATCCGAAAGCTAAAAAAAAAAAGAAAATCAATTACTTTCTTACTCTTCACAAATTATTGTGCTTTAAGTAAACAAAACACAATACTTTCGAAGTGAAATAATGTCATTAAGCTTACGAGGCTTCTTACAGAAGTAAGTTAGTCTATCTTACAAAAAGTGTAAAAACCTTTTAAAAAATATAAAAGGAATAACGTCTTTTATCTTTTTTTAAAATGTTTGTTCACTTTCAATGTTTAGAAATGTATTCACAATCCATGCAAATATATTTCTTTTATATTTTTAAAACCAATTTGCAACTTTTGTGAGATCGACAAACTTTCTTTTCTAGGAACTCTCGTAATAATAAAATATTCTAAATGTAAAATTACCTATGCGAAAATTGATATGTAAATGGTACCTTTTGTATGCTTGAAATATTAACATGGTTTTTGTAGAAGTTTTAAGTATTCACCTTCTTTTTCCCTTGTTTCACACTTGTATCCTTATTAATAAATAATCTAATTAATGATAATCTAAATTAAGTAAAATAACCTCTTTCGTTTTGGGCCCCGTAAGTTGATTAGGGAAATATCATCTGGAAGAATTTATTACCCCCATTTCACGCAGTCGCCAATCAATTATTTGTTAGTAAAATGAGGAATTTTTATAACTTTACAAACTAAAATAAACGGCTAATAAAGATAATACCAACGTTAAACAATATAAAAGTGTTCTATTGAAAAAAACAGTATTAGAGAAAACAAACAAATTCGTATATAGCTGTTGGAATGGTTACATAATAGACATCTAAATTAGGAGGAACATAGATGTAATCATCGTCAGTTTGCAATAAAAATGATTCTCCGTTTATCACGTATGTTATTTTGCGACCCTGTGAATGGTATTCACGAAGTAGTGTTTTTCCAAACGGTTATCTTCCACAAAAAAGTTCTGTACTTTTTCTTTGAAAATGATTTTATTTTTCTTGATGAACGAGAAGACACTGCTAATTCCTTCTATACAAATATATTATATTCCATAAGCACGAATTACCTTAAGCACAATATTACTTGTATTAATAAATTAAATCCATTTACTGTACATGATAGATTAAACAAAAATTTCTACATGTCTTACATTGCAAGAACTTGGCTATTTTCAACTGACAGATGAGAACCCAGATTTAACAGGAAAATTGATCTAAAAACAATGGAGTGAAATTAAAAAGTGCACATTTGTAGAATGTAATAAAGTATTTAGAATGAATCACTTTTAGAACTAAGAGATAATAATGTAACTACTTTTAATGAAACGTTAAAAATGGTGTTATTGATATCAGAAGTATTGCTTCAACTATATTGATTCGATTTATTTGAAATAAAACTAGTTTTTTATGAAACTATTATAATTATAAATTAGATATGAATTAGTGATAGATTGATAATTTGCAATTTAACCTCCTCCTCTATCAATTCAGAACAAAAATAAATAACCAAAATTGTATCCCTTCTAACTCAATAAATATGATAAAAACAAAAAAGATCTTTTTCCTATTTGAAAAAAAATTGAAAATAAAAATTTCTCCCTTCCAACTGAATGAAAATGTTACAAAGAAAAAATGGCCTCTTCCAATTCAGAAAAAAAGAATTTACCCAAATTTCGTCCCATCCAACTCCATAAGAATCTTAATTATAAAAAAATGTCCGTTTTCTAATTCAGAAAAAAACTGAAAGAAAAAATTTCCTCCCTTCCAACTCAATAAAAATGTTAAGAATTAAACATTTTTCACTTCCAATTCAGAAAAATATTAAAAATAAAAAATTCTTCCCTAAAACTCAATAAAAATGTTATAAAGAAAAAAATGTCCTCTTCCAATTCAGAACAAAAATAAATAACCAAAATTTTATCCTTTCTAACTCAATAAAAATGATAAAAACAAAAAAGGTCAAATTCAAGAATTACCTAAAGCAGAATATTAATAAAATTAATTATTATTATAATTAAAAAAAAGATTATCAATTAATTTTTAATTAGTTATTATAAAAATTATCAGTATTAATAAATTAATATAATTATTAAATTGAATGTCTTACATTGCAGAACTTCGCTGTTTTCCACTGACAGATGAGAACCCAGATTTAACAGGAAAATAGATCTGAAAACAGTCAAATGAAATTAAAAAGTACACATTTGCAGAAAGTAATAAAGTATTTACAATGAATCACTTTAAAAACTGAGACACAATACAATTACCCCCATAGCACGCAATATTCCCGGAATATTCTAGCAATGTTGCTCCACAATATTCGAAATATTCGATTCAATATTCCATCAATGTAGCCAGAATTGAAAAATGTTCGCCACGTACAATATTTCGCGGAAATATTGAAAAAACATTGCGATACAAGGCTAATTTTGTTGTATTAAAAGTTGGGAAAAAAATGTCTCTAGCTCCGCTGGGATACGAACCCAAGTCTTTTTGGTTTCCGGTCTAATGCTGTTACCCACTCCGCTAAGAAGAGATCATAATATTTTCTTCACAGCACCTACAAGTTGAATGACATCATTCCTTATACTTATAAGAAACTTCCAACATGAGTAATAATAATAATATAACATTAATAAAATAACGTCAACTAAATATAATTAGTCTCATGTTGGAAATTTCTTACAAGTATAAAGAATGACGTCGTCATTCAATTTTTAGGTGTTGTGAAAGAAATATTCTTGTCTCTCCGTAGCTGAATGGGTAAGAGCATCAGACCGGAAACCAGAAAGTCTTGGGTTCGGATCCCAGTGCAGCTAGACATTTTTTTCACAACTTTTGATACAAAAAAATTAATCTTGCATTGCAATGTTTTTTAAATGTTTCTGCGGAATATTGCATGTGTCGGACATTTCTCAATTGTAGCTAGATTAATGGAATATTAAATCGAATATTTGAAATGTTGTGGAGCAGGATTGCTACAATATTTAAGGAATATTTCGTGCTATGAAGGTATTTAAGCGTCAAAAATGGTCAGAAGTATTACTTTAACTATATTGATTCGATTCATTAAAATTGAAACAAGTTTTTCATGAAACAATTATAATTATAAATTAGATATTAATCAGTAAAAAATTGATAATGTACCATTTAAAAGAACGCACCCAATACACATATAAGTTATGTCTCCCGAAACAAAACTTCCACCACTGTCTAACCTCCTCATTTAAATCTGAACTTAACAAGTTCGGGTACGGTGCCTGCGTTAGGCAAGTGGGCTATCCCGAACAGGGGTTCGATGTCTGTGTTAGACAAACAGACAGTCCCTAGGTGTTTGAGGCCTGTATTTTGGGGTTCAGAACACCAGCAACGTTTTGGCAGTTACAGACGTTTGTGTGATTAATAGTAAGGATAAGCTTTCTATGAGCAATGGTCACGTGGTTCACTCTATTTCAGCAATTGGAAATTTGGAATCAGAAATAAGCAAAGAGTTATTGTAAAATAACTTGGTCAGTGCTCAAAGTTAAATATGAAAATACACTAACCGTCCAATATAAAAGCAGTTTCGGGGGTTGCCTCGCACTGGCCTTGCTCCTCAGTCGGTTGCCTTCTAACGTAAACAGTCAGGACCATGTGAACCATTTCCTAATATTAGGCAATCTCCGTACGTGAGTACCCGCACGCTGCATCTTTTCGCTACGCTGATGGTGTTTTTAAAGCATGAATGGCAACCGTCTGCCGCCCCGCGAGCTGAGAAACTGCGTGAGACAGCATTTTTTATAGGGATCTCATAAACCGGCCGCCTTTCTGTCGGACGTGGAGTGTATTAAGGTTGGAGAGGTAATTGTGTTCCCTCATAATAATCGTTACATATTTCAGGTAATCGTGAAGGCTTGATTCGAAAATAAGGCTTATCTGAATGTTGTTTCTAGGGCAACTATTTTATTGTAAATTCATGTTTTTTGATTGACTTCAACTATTTGGTTGTAAATTCGCGCATTTATAAAAAAATTTGTCATGTTTGATAAAAATTAACCTTCTTGGTTGAAAGTTCATCTACTTAGATAAAAATTCATCTATTTTGTTGAAAATGTAATATTTCGACTTGCAAGTTTTGAGATTTAAAGCGTTTCTAGTTAATTAAAGTTACAAAATTCTTTCTTCCGACTATTTGCAAGAAAAAAAGGCGACTGTCGGATGCTAAGATTGTAAATTTGTGCTAGTTGATTAATGGATTCACTAGATTGGATCATTTTGATACTGAAAGTTATATACAGTATAAAATTATACGCGTTGGCGATTACTTAAAACCCTATATCATGATATGAAAATAATTATGTATTTATCATTACTATACACAGGTACGTGATTGTAAACATTTTTTAAAATAATTACGACTTACAAAACATTACTTGTAGATACTTCTGTATTATTACCATGATTAATATATTATAAATAAGAAAATACTCCACGCATTTCAATAGCGAATTATTCACCTGCTAAATAAAAATTTATATATATAATACAGGAATGAGTATGATAAAATAAAGAAAGAAAATACAAGAAAATTTATGTCCAAGCTTAATACTGTATCATAATATTGAAATTTTATCAGTGTGGGAAGTGAAGGGCGCAGCCTACCTCAAAGTTTTGAGACGGCCCTGCCGAGCAAGCAATTGTCGTGTACACATCTGGGGGAAAACGTCTGCCTGCCACCGGGAAATAGAAAGGACCTTTTCTTCTGCACTTTCTTTTACTACTTTGGCACGCGCTTAGCCTCATTTAACTCAAGGTTATTCCAAGTGACTTTTATCTCGGAGAGATAATTTTTACTATATTTTATGGTCAAAATAGGAATCTGTGAACATTACCCTACAGCTTAAGCTATTAAACTCCGTGATAGCTCCATTTAATAAAAACCTAAAAAAACCTTTAACAAAATTGCTTGCAAAAACGACACTCTTTAATAACAAAATTTTTTTAAATCTCTACTGCATTCTAGACATGTTCTAAATCATACCAGACTTTCTTCAAATTTTTTCCAACATATCATTCGCTCTGGGGTCATGTGAAAGTACAGGTTTCTGAGCAGTGGGACTAACTAAAGGATTTTTACTTGTATTTTAGAAACCAGCTCTAAACAAAATTTGTTTACAAAAATTGAAAAAACAACATTTTATTCAGAAAACTTAGCAGATTCGTGTAATCTTTACTAAAATCTCCTAACATGTTTTTCTTGGAGCTACTGCCTTCCAAAGTCAAGAGTCGACGTTTTTTTGCGGCGATATTAATTATCACCCAATTTGAGGTTAAAAAACCTTAAAGATACCAAAAAATATGAATAAAATTTGGAAAATAATCCAATTTAATAACATTTTTATGTTAGCATAAAGCTGCAAACTAAAACAATCAAACATTAGATGTGAAGTGAAAGTGTAAGTGTGAATGAAGAGAGTGGTAGAAAGTGCGAATTTTAACAAAAACAAGAAATAAAAAAAATAACGAGAGTTGACTTTGAGGTTACGTTGTCTTTGGTGGGTCACTATGTGATTTGGCAGAAAGTAGGAGTGCGAACGGCATGGAGGGAAGAGGAGAAGGGGTAGCCACACATTGATAAGGGAAATTAGTATAAGAGGGTGAATTTGGAGTAAAGTTTTTAAAGTTCAGGGGTGTGATCGATAGTGTCAGGCGGGGAAATGAAGAGATGGGGGAAGAGGATTTGAGGCTAACGGTCGGTTAATATGGTGGCAGCATATCGGTTATGCGTAGTCTACAGCGTGGTTCCAGAATGAGACAGAGCGAGATTAGGGAAAAGAGCGATGTAAACAGGGACAGCAAAGATTGAGATAAAGTGAGAGAAGCGACGTTGACAAGGCAAGCAGTGAGGGGAGTGCAGATGAGACTTTCGCTACGCCTTTGGATACCGTAGCAATAGCAGAGTCGAGTCAAAGAAGGGGCATAGGCGCAAGAGGCCTACTAATGTGGAAAGACTGAATAGGTCGAAATTTCGGAGTTCGGGGTCGAAGGATTTGCTACATAGGTGGCAACGGTCAGCGAGCGCGATTAGCAGCTGGAGCATGCACAGTGAAGGGAAGATAACGGGGGAGGATAATAGGAATAGCGAGCGACTGGGCGAGGATGCGGAAGGGGCAGCGATAATAAAAAAGTAAAGACAAAAAAAAAAGAACGACGGAGAGAGAAAGGGATGAAGGAAATATGTTTCAGAAATTTAGAAATTAGAAGCTCTTATAAAAATATTCAGAGAGGCGACTTGCGGAAGACTGAATGACATGACGAGGCAAGGGGAGAAGGTAAAAGACGAGGTAAGAAAAGTAAGGTAAAAATGAGAAGAATGAGATGATTTATGGAATGGAGAGAAAAAGGAGGTATGGAAAAAATTGGAAAGCATAGAAAATAGGTAGAGAGGGAGGATGATGAGGATAGGAAAAGGGACATGAAACTGCTAGAACAGAGAGTGAGCAAACTTGAGCTAAGGAATGATGAGCATAATGTGGAAGAGAAAGGAGGTTCGGAAAAAGCTAGAGGGTGTGCGGTGGTTATGCATGAGCAGAATGAAAGGTGGCGATTGGAACTGCCTGAGGTTGTAAGAATATTGGAAGGGGGAGAAAGAGCGAAGGGGAAGAAGAATATAGAAGTAAAGGGGTTGACAGTGGACAGTGTAGAGGGAGAGAAAAATATTATATAGCTGATGAGAGACATAGGCGCACAAGTCAAAGCGGAAGAGATAAGGAGACTGAAAGGAAAGAAAGAGGAGAAAAATGTATGTTCTTAGTGAAATTATGGAGTGAAGAGGATAAGTATAAAGTTATGAAGAAGATAAAGTTGTTGAATAGAAGAATTTAAAGAATCAAAGAAGATCTGCCGAGGCCACTTTTTTGGCTTACTGAGCGAAAGGAATGAGCTAAGAGAAGTAAAGGTGGTAGCGTAAGAATTTGGAGAGATAGGATATGGGTAAACGGAGAGATATGGATTTGGGACGATGAAGTAGAAAAGCTGAGAAAGGGTAGGGAACGGGTAGTGAATGAAGGGGAATATAAGTATCCCAAGGAGGGTTTTAAAAGCACAAAAGGACTTGAAGTCAAGGAAGAAAAGAGAAATGCAAAAACAGAGACGTAAAAGTAGCGTTCTGGAACGTGTCAGTATTAAAAAACAAGGACGAAGGAATCTAGGAGGAAGTGCAAAAGTGGAATCTAATAATAATGAGTGAGACGTGCGTGGATAAGACGGAGTGAAAAGGTATGAAAAGAATATTACCGAAAGCATATGTATGAAAGATGCAAGCAGCGAGGAAAGAGCACGTGAAAGGGAGAGGAATGGGTGTCATGGTGTCAGGGGTAAAAAATGAAATGGTGGTAGAGGAAGAAAAGGGAGAGTATATAGAAGAAAAGGTTGAAACAATAGTCAGAAAAATAAAACAATAAGGAAATGGACAGAGGAAAAAGAGGAGAGGTTTGTGCTAATA
>JAUELO010035290.1:0-10541 GCA_032357855.1 Amphibolips quercusostensackenii | reverse complement strand
CAAATAACCGAAACCACTCTTCCGAGTAAGGAAAATGACCGAGTGAACTTGTAGAGCCGATACCTCCATTATACTGACTTCGGCGGGCCTTATCTTGGGACCCTTTGAGTTTTTGGCTTTGTGCCCATTAAAACATTTGTTCAGAATGACGAGACACTTAACATATAGAAAATTCAGCTAAATTAACGGAAACCACTTTTCCCATAGGCGTGTTACGGGGTTCTTTATTTGAATCTACAAATAAAAACAAATAAATTTAAGCAAAAAGAAAAAGAAATCATATTTAAAGGTTCCGCAAGCCCCGTAAAGTTTAACACATATTTCCCATTTGGAAAAATACGTTTTTGTAAATGTTATTAAGTATCGTCAATTTTAGGTAAATCGAGTAGAAACATAACATTTTTTCACAATTAAAAGTCCCAAAGAAAACGCATAAGTGAAATATTTTGTTTTGCGAGTTCCTGGCGCTAATAATGCTTTCTTGTGGCTTATTCAATACAAATCGTTTCTAACACATGAAATTCTACTTTCTACTGCTAATTAAATTTTAAAACAATTTATTATTGTTTTTTGCAATTTTATCTTAGAATAGAGTTAGAAAGTCGCATTTTTTTCCAAATTTTTCAACTTATTTCCAACTTTTCAGTGAGATCAAACCAAAAATCAATTAAATTCAGAAGAAATAATTGTTTAAGCAATTTATTGTTATTTAGAATAATATCCTTTTATAATAATGCTAGAAAGTTGTAGTTATTTCTTAAATTTTTCACTCTTTAATCACAGAAAGGTAATAATTTATTCAAGTCAAGCAAAATAATTGTTTCATTGTTTAAGCAAGTTGAAAATGTCAGAAAAAATGGTAACATTCTAAAATTATTTAAAGCGAATATTATTAAAAATAATAATAGATTATTTTAACAATTATATTTGTGAACCTGAATTATTACCTCTCTCTAATGGAAAAAGGACAAAAATGGGAGAAATAAACAAAAACTCAACTATCAAGCACTACTGTAAGAGAAGATAGTTATAAAGAATAATAATTTGTTTAGCTCATTATTTTTGTTAACATAAATTAGTTATTACCTAACTGTAATTGAAAAAGAACATAAATTGGATATTTTCAGAAAAAACCGCAACTATCTAACATTATTTAAAGAGAATTTCTACACGAAGAAAATCTGCTCAGTAATATCATATATATCATATTATGTAACGTACATTAAAAAATGCATAGTATCACCGTAATTTTTCAAGTCGTGCAATGTAATAGGTGGAAGGTAATAATTAACGAGAATAATGTAATACACGAGGAAGTATTCGACAGAAAATACTATCAACAAAATGAAATTTCTTTAAAAAAAAAATCGAAAATTTCAAAATAGACGCATTAAGTTTTCTTACTTACTTTCGTGAGGCTTCACTTTAATTTATAGAATCTTTTCAGAGCTGGAATGGAGGAATTGTTACCGTCCGTTCGATAAATACTACAAAGCGCATGCCTATAAGCGAACTCGCATTAACATCCCGGTCATGCGCAGTAGAGATTTTCTAAGCAACACAAGGCCCCTGTTATTTTTTCTAACAAATAGTGATACATTCTACTGGTTAGGATATAAGGACGATTCATATCTATACTCCTAGCGTCGCACTATAGGTCAAATTGCATTTTTCTGGTTTAAAATCTAATATAACGAGAGAGAATAAAGATAACTCAACACATTTAAAAAAAAAATAAAGTTCATGTTACGTGGATTGAAGCAGAATATGTAAGAATGCCTACATCGCTCATTGCAGGGGTTGAAGTAAGGAGTGAAGTTGAGCATGTTTGTAAAATCGACGACCTTTTTCTTTTCTTTTTGCGGAATCTCAAAGGGAAATCATGATATCAATACAATTTTTTTTAAATTGTAGAAAATATAATGCGGATTAAGGAAAAAATTATTAGGACATTGTCAACTCCTAAATAAGGGGTTGAAATAAGGGGTAAAAGGCTAAAAATAAAAAAATTCGCTGAAAAACATTGTGAAGGGTTTTCGTGGGTATTTAAAACGATTCTAATAACCATTTCTTCAAAATCCTAAACTGTAAAAATGGTTTCTCTCTTTCATTCTCCTTTCTAGAACTGGAAATGGACAGCGAGAATCTGAAAACGCGAAATATCGCAGAATAGAATTGCAAATGGTTTTCGTAGGGGTTGAATATAAGTTCGAGAACCATTTCTTCATTATTCTCTACTGTGTGGATGGTTCCTCGTTCCCCCCACTTTAGGGAATATTTGAAGAAGACATTTTTAAGACTTTCATTTTTTTGTGTATGACTTCACTATTCTTAAGAAATATGCGGTAACGATAATCTATGTCTTCTTACTTTTTTTGTATGCAAAAAATATAGATATTATAATACGATGTTATGATATCTATACTTTTTTGAATAAGTCATGAAAAAAGTATTTGGAGTTGTCTGTTATTATATTATTATTTAAATAAATAATTGGTAGAATATCGTACCAAGATTGTATCAATAATTTATTAAAATAAGAATATAATTAGCTCTCTCCTAAAATTGTATTAAATTATATAATATATTCATTAAAAAAAATTGTAACGTTGGAAATGAAAGTTGTTTTAACGATGTAACAACGGTATAATAACGTTGTAAAGACGTTGCAAATGTCCGCAGTATGTCCATCTGAAAGTATATTGAACGATATATAAACGGTTTTCAAACGTTTATAAAACGTATAATATTTATTTATTATTAATATCCCGGAAACGGCTACAGATCAAGCAAAAGGCGTGAATTTTGAGATCACTAAAGAAATGTTAATTTAAAATCGTTTTATATTTGTAAAGAAATAAGCAAAAAGTTGAAATTATAATAAACAAATAAGTACTTAAAAATTATAAAACGTTTTATACACATTTTTATAACGTTTAAGTAGCGTCTTATGCACGCCTAAAATGCGTCTTAATAACGTTTTATTAAGGTGTATCTAATTTGTTTATGTTTTTTTTAATAACATTTAAAAACTTCAAACAAAAACAATGCAGAAATGGTTGTCGAAATGATATTCAACCCCCACGAAAACCATTTGCAATTCTATTCTGCGATATTTCGCGTTTTCAGATTCTCGCTGTCCATCTCCACCCCTAGAAAGGAGAATTTTATTCTAGAGAGAAATCATCCATACATAAAGCAAACATACATTAAGCATTTTAAAGAAATGACTATTAGAATCGTTTTCTCCACCCAGGAAAATCCTTTACAATGTTTTCCAGAGGATTTTTTTATTTTTAGCCACTTACCCCTTATTTCAACCCCTAATTTAGGGGTTGATGGTATCCTAATAATTTTTTCCTTAATCTGCATTGCATTTACTTCAATTAAAAAAAATTGTATCGATGTCATGATTTTTCTTTGAGATTCAGCAAAAAGAAAATCAGAAGGTCATCGATTTTTTAAACATGCTCAACTTCACCCCTTACTTCAACCTCTATAATAAGTAATGCGGCATTCTTACATATTTTTCTTTTATCCACGTAACATGAAATTTATTTTTATAAAAATTTGTTGAGTTTTCTCTATTCTTTCTCGTTATATCAGATTTTAAACAGGAAAATGCAATTTGACCTATAGTCCGTCATGCGTGCGATTTTTCGGTTATAGTGATATAGTTTTATATGCACTAGACTATTAATCTTGCTCATGTGCGCGCTTACTTTTTTCTTCGTTTTTATTATTTACCCAATTTTCAAAGAATTATTTAGTTGTTAAGAGTATTCGTCTACTTCAATTCCTGCTAATGTTAGATTATGATAGAATGTTTTCAGTAAATCCATGTAACGTAGACTTATTTTATCCACGATTACTTTTATTAACAGTAAAGCGCTAGACATGATTTGAAGATTGCAAGTACACATCTGAACCAACGTAATGAATCCAGGAACAACTATAAATAATAATTAACATAAGTATAAATATTAATACTGGTAATATGTTGTTAAAAATTCATTTTGTAATTATTAAATGGAAATCTAAGAAAATTCCCGGAATATATCGTGAATAAGGGCGGTGTGGTGGTGCAAATGTAGACGTGAAAAGTCCACAAAATATATTATGATACCCTTAATACAAACGATACATCGTTACTATATTTATAAACAGCGCGTCAAAAAAGATTGATGAATCATTAAAATTGATTAATTATGCACTATCAGGTTATGTAATTTAACAGTGTAAAGAAACTTCATTTTTGTACAGTGCCATTTGCGGGTACTTTCACGGCCATTTATGTAAATCAGGGCATCGAAATACTACATCGCTAAATCACGAAAACATTAATACCTATAATTTTGAAAATTGTATTCAGGCACATGCCTGTTTCTTTTCGCGCTTATCTTACATCAGTGATAGAATAAGTTCCACCAAGAAAATAATAAAATATTCAGTTGTTCTCAAATTATAATGAAAAATGTGGAGGCATGCGTCGAATTTTCATCTTTTGTTAAGAATGTGCAGAAAACAAAAGGAAAAATCTAGACACCTTTTTACCGTCCAATTTTCGTTGATATTTTAAACTTCAATTTAGATAATCTTTCATTTTTTTATTTTATCCTTTGAAACGTGCAGGAGGTGGAATTCGATCATCGAGGTTTGGTCACAAACATTTTAAACAAATTATATAATTGCAATAGAGAGATATGTATTAAATATAAATAAGCTTTGATTACACATATAACAACCAATATTAAATTAGATAACCTTTATAGAAATAAATAATTTATGCGACTCTACAAAAAAAAATAAAATAAAATTTTTATGCAGCTTGACATTGTAAAAAAAATCAATAATTAATTATTTTATTATTGTAAAGCATAAAAATCAATAAAGAATTATTTTCATTGAAACATTTAAATACTTTTTGCTTTATATTTTTATGAAAACTTAAATTATTATTAATATCTTAAGCTAATTGCAGAAAAAAATTAAAACATATTTACATATAATTTTTAAATCTGAATTCAGATACTTATCTCACAACATCACAAATATTGACAAAAATTACATAATTTATGTAATATATGTATTATGTAACATTTTATGTAATTTAATAGTGTGAAAAAAATTAATCAGATAATAATTAATTATTCAGTTCACAACATAAAAAACATTACTTTATAATTTTCATTGAAACATTCAAAAAAATTTTATCTTATATTTCCCTTCTCATTTTAACTCACATTTCTGAAATTTTAAATTATTAGCAACGTCTTAAACTAACTGCAGAAAATTTAAGATTTAAAAGATGCAGTTAATAATCAATTTATTATTTTTAAACATAAAAAGCATTAAACAATTATTTTTACTGAAATATTCTTAAATAATTTTTACTTCATATACATATTTTTTCAACATGAATTTCTGAAAATTTGATTCATGACTTTTGGGCCAGAACACGTCAGGCATATCAGAATCTGCAAGTGTTCTTTCGATTTTATTGAAAATTAGTAAGGATATAGTGCTATATAAGAGATATTCTGGGCCTCAAGAATTTCCTAACAAAAATTTTATTTTGGAGGTAACGCCATATGAAATTTTTGGGCTGGAGGTTTTTTAATTATCGACAATTCCGGAACCGATGATTGAATTTCTTTGGAAATTTAGAGGTATTAGGGATAAAATTATGCATTTTTGAGTTATAAAATTTTTAATGAAAAATTCTGAAATTTTGCCTGAAAAAAGTCCGAACCAAGTATTTATTTCATTCGGAAAAAATTGATAGAGATTCTTCTGGTTTCAGAGGTATCGTAATTTCAGTGAGACCATTCCCTGCGCTATGCTGCCCATGACAGTGCGGCACCTCAGAGACGATAGAGACTGAAAATTTTGTTTTATCTTCTTGGAAGAATTGTGTCCATGCTTAGCGTGATTTGAGTTTAATACTTAGGAGTGCGTTAAATTAAAAGTTGTTGACTTACAATGATAATTGTCATAAGCAAGTTCTATTAACAAACACTGAATATTGTAGATTGCTAACTTGTAAAGAATATTTCGGCATTAATATTACTTGCTTTCAAAGAAAAAGTGATACTTGATTACAAAAATATGTCTCCCAAAATAATTTGTCAATTGCAGAAACAAATTATGTAGACAAATCCTCAGTGTGGACATTTGAATTAAAAAAAATGTTATCTCCTAATTGTCCCTAAATTAGATTGCCAGTAAAGTTTAGTGTGGAAAATATATTATTCAACATTATTTATTACATTTAGAAACAGATTATATAAACAAATAATTACGGTAGACATTACCAGGCATAAAATCATATCACTTTTAACACCAGCTGATAATTGTTTACACAATCTATTTATAAATTTCTTATCAATCTCACTGACAACATAAATTAAGGACAATTAAGAGATAAAATTATTTTTCGTTGACTTCAATTGTTTCTATTGGAAATTTTTTTACATGATTTGTTTCTAAAATTAACTAATAATATCAGGATACATATCGGGAGCAATGTATGATATTCAATGTTTGTTAATAGAACTTTTTCATACCAATTATTATAAAAAGTAAACATTTTTTTCATTTCAAACACCCCAAAGTATTGAGCCAAAGCCACACTGAGCACAGAAAAAATTTTTTAAAGAAATTAAATAAAAAATTTGCAGCTTGCATTGTTTTTGAGTAGCCGCACTGGCAGCACCAGCGCGGCGAATGCTCTTTTCTAAATAAAAGGTGATTTCATAAGGAATCTTTATATCCTCATTTAACAAAAACTATAAGGGGAGAAGTTTACGAACATTAAAAATTTTTTTAATTGAAATTGTATTTCCATACATCTAATTTACTAATAACCTTTTTACTGATTCAAACAAAATAAAAAATTAAAAAAATTACATAATTGTAATAGAGGTTTTATAAAAAGAAAATTTTATTTTATTATAGAAATAATAGCTAATATTAAATAACATAACCTTGGAGTAAATAATTTCTACATTATATATATTTTAATTTAAAATTGTATCTATTCTATACATTCAACTTATTAATAAGCTCTTATACTAATTCCGGGGAAGAAAAATGTTTATAGTTTTGAAAACTGAATTCAGATAATCATTTTACAACATCGCAAACATTAAAAAAATTATATAATTGTCATGAAAGTATTTCAATAGAAAATAAACCTTCATTATATAAATTATATTAATTGTTTAATAACATTTCCTTAAAGTGAATAATACATATATGTTACCTAATTGAAAACAATTAAAATTCAACTTCATGTCATTTAATTTTGTGAAAAGAATTAATTAGCTAACAATTAAATAATCATTTTACAAAATAAGAAGAATTATACTATAATTTTCATTAAAACATTCAAATAATTTTTACTTCATATTTTTCTTTATATTAGAACTTTCATTTCTAAATTTTTATTTATTAATAACTCTTTAAACTATTTTCAGAAAATGTAAGTTCAAATAGAATCAATTAGTAATTAATTAATCAGTTCACAACATGAAAAGCATTAAACAAGTATTTTTGTTGAAAGATTCAAATAATGTTTACAAATTTTTTTTAATTTGAAATTTTATTTCTGTAAATTTAGCTCATTAATAACCTTCAAAACTAATTTAAAAAAATAATAATATATGTACATATCAATTAATCAGTTTACATCATAAAAAACAATTGACAGTTATTTTTATTAAAACACTCAAATACTTTTTACTTGGTATTGGGAGAGTTGATTGCACATAAAAAATACATAAATTGCATTTTGTGGCTTCACGAACTGACACTATTTGTCATTCATCTAGTAGAATCACCGCCAACGGTCGTTGGCAAGAGGGGAGAATTAAAAAAGCACAGCCAAGGACCTGCAGTATATAGGGAAATGACTTGGTTTTTAGGTCACATAACCTCAAAACGTCCATGTAAACACTTCGAATAATTACTCGCTAGTCTTTTTACAAGCCCCTGAGCCCACAAAACCCGATTAATTCATGTTTTTGATACCCTTTAGTTTCATTAAATCACATCTTTGTCCTATAAAATCCTCGTAAAACGTTGTATTGTCCATTTAAAGTTAGCATGGCAAATATCGATAATTACGAATAGGTGAAATTCATGTGGCACGCTAAATTTTTGCGAGATTTTATTGGTAAAATTTTTTTCGCGATTATCTGATGTCGGTAAGTTACCATTTTTTAACTTCATTTTAAAAGTTGGATGAGAGTTGACCGATGGCCAAAAGGTGAAATCGCGTCGCGTGATTGAAGAAATTTTAAATGGCAGGAATTTGAAATAAATATAACAAAATGAGTTTTAATAATAAAAATATTGTTACCACTGCCAACGATTGTTGGCAAGAGGGGTGAATTAAAAAAGCAGAGCAAAGGACCTGCAGTATATAGGGAAATCATTTGGTTTTAAGCCACATAACCTCAAAATTTTCTAAAGAATGTTATGTATTTATTTCACGAAGAAAATGAGAAAAAAAATCATTAGCATCATTTGAACAAATTCGCAGCGTTATTAATTTGATGACCTATTGTAAATCTCATATTCAAATGTTAATCGAACCTCATTATAAAGACTTAACGACAATCGTTTTGATTACACAAGATGAAAATGACTGTAACTCAAGCGTTTTGGGATCTTAGTTTTTTCAAAATATAGCCAAATCCCCCAAAAAACATTTTAAATGTAAAATTGGAAGGAGAGAATCACGTTTCCGTGTAAACTAAAAAAAAAAAAACAAATCTTTCGCATTCGCTTAGTTGAGAGTTGTCAGTCGGCAATACTTGGAAATTTCTGTCTTATAAGTTGTTCGATGTACGAGTCCTTTCTGTCGTTTCGTTTGCCTAGACTAGGGAATTTCGAGTCACTCTCCTGCCCGTAAACATTATTATTATTATTGTGTTATGTTATTGTGTATTATGTTGTGTGTTATGTTTTATGTTGCGTGAGTCAACCCAGCGCCCGTTTTCATAATTTGTAACTTTTACTTTTTAACTTTTCAACTTAATGACTTAACTGAACTAAACTGAACCTAACTTAATTTGAGAACTTAACTTGAGAACTTGGCTTTTTAATTTTTTAAAAAAGCTTTTAACTTTATTCTTTAACTTTTACTTTTAAGTGTTAACTATTTAAATGTTCAAACGTAGCGCATATTTTAGAACATCATTATCAATAGGTAAATGCTTGTTAATGGGGGATCTATGTCACAAAATAAAATAACACAATAATGATAATAATGATTACGGGCAGGGGACTGACTCGGAATTCCCTTGTCTAGGAAAACGAAACGACAGAAAGGTCTCGTACATCGAACAACTTATAAGACAGAAATTGCCAAATATTGCCCACTGACAAATCTTAACTAAGCGAATGCGAAAGATTTGCGTTTTTTATTAATTTACACAAAAACGTAATTCTTTTCTCTTAATTTTACATTGAAAATCTTTTTTGGGAGATATATGCAGTAAAATAATATCGCTTAAATTAAAACGCCCATATAATGATAAAGTAGAGCATCTATGACTGGATTAAAATTGTAGAAAAAATACTGAAATACATCTTACGCCGTGTATCAAGAAAGTCAATCATAACGACTAAAGATATAATATCTTCGATAACAACTTACAAACCTAAATTGAAAAAACTTATAAAAATTAATGAAATACGCTTTACGTAGTAAGGAGATTGGTAATTGTGTTGGTAATTGTGTTGGCTTTCCAGTCAAAAATAATTTCTATGTTACTATATTTTAATGTGCCTCGTTTAGAAAATTTTCATAAATACTTTTTGCGTTAAATAAGAGAAAACTTAAGTAATAAGTCGTATAATTCTCAAAAAAATTCTGTGCCTAATAACATATCATACAGTGTAGCATGGAAATTTTTGTACTTGTAAATAGGAAGGCTGATCCTCCCCTACTACCTGCAGTTCCTTACTGAACAGTACCTTATGCCATGAGTATGGTAATTTTTGTAAAGGTAAATAGGAAGGGTAGCCCTCCCTTTCTACTTGTAGTTTGTTACCGAAAAGTACCTTATGCCATGAGCATCGTAATTTTTTCGTTGAAACTATAGTGAAAGCTACTATTTTGAATATTTTTTCACCCTATCATATTAATATATTTTCTGGCGTGCCCAATGTAACTTGTATGTTAGGTTCATAGTAAAAGGTGCGACCTTATATACCATGTTATACTTACATTTTTAAGAGCTTTATACTATGGGCACGGTTATTACTTAAATTCAGTTTAAGGGCATGTGATACTTCTATGTGTGGAAAATCAGGTTCAGTTCCCCCGGGTTTTTGCCCTCAAAAATTAAAATTTTTTCAAACTGAATTCGGAGATGCTATAAAATAGTATAACGGACGTCCCTCGACCCTTTTTTGAAGGATAACAACCAAAAAAATTTATTTTGCTAAATAAATATTTTATGTATGTGCACTATCTTGAAGTTAGGAACGATTTTCAGCTCTCTGTCATTTCTTACATGCCTTACAGCTTC
>JAUELO010035283.1:0-19860 GCA_032357855.1 Amphibolips quercusostensackenii | reverse complement strand
TTTTAGGTCTCGGTTGTTGTCTTGAGATTTTGAGCCATATAGATAAAGATCTTAGGAATGTTGTTGCTAAGATTACACGTATTTTCTTTCACATAAAAAATATATAATTTGATCCAATACTAATTTTTTAATGAGCAAAAATGACATTTTACTTAATTCAGGTAATTTTAATTAAAAAAATGTTTGTTCTGTTTAATGCATGTTAAGCAAGGTACTGTGCATAAATTACGTAAACTTCTATTCTAAAATGTTAAACCACGAACCCATCTTTATTAAGATTCAAAAGTTTTAACCTCTCCCCTCTTAAATAATTTTTGCCCACAAAATTTTTTTTTGAATTTAGCATATATTCAAAGACTACTTGAGACAATTCTAGGTAAGTAAGGATTGGGTAAAATCTTACATTTCGTTATGAATTAACAAACTTTCAATCGAAGAACCATAGTTAAACCATAGCTATAACAGATTCCTTTTCAACTAAGAAATTGCATTTTTTAACGAAAACTACTTTTATGATCTAGTATTGTTTAATTGAGCTCCCAAAATAATGTCCTAAAATAGAAAGATTTTATCCTAAAAACTAAAGGTGGTACAGCCATTTTTAATGTGGATATGTTTCTTTTCGGTCAAGAACTTTTATACGTTTCTTTTTGGTGTGTACGGAAAAAGTCTGGAAAAATTCAACATAAGCTAATTGTTAATATGTAATGAGAAAAAATGCTAGCACATTTTTTTATATGAAATTTTTGTGTAAAACAACCTTTTATGGCAGTTATAAATTGTTATTTCATTTTTTTGGTAAAAATAATATAAGATAAAATAGCAATGACATCAGTGCATTACAGATATGATATTTTTGTGAATAACAGTTGCTAACAGGCATGCCGAAGAGTGATGCTCACAAACTCTTTTGGTTCAGTAAATTACCACTCAACATATGTATATAAGTTAATATTATGCGCTTACTAATACATTTATTTTTTTGCAGAGCTTAAAAAAAGTCCGAAGGACGAAAGTTTGGATATGTGCCTTTTTGGAAAAAAAGCAGCTCGGATTTTGTAACTAACAGAGGATATGTTCCCTTTTGATTGAGACAACAAGAAGGCGTAAAGGAAAGTGAATGTGCTCTATTTTAACCGCAACATTCAACTATAGTCTTCAAATATACAGAAATTGGCTCATTTCCAATGAAAACTAAATAGATAGTTCAATGCAGCTCATCACACAGAATCAGAAACGAAAAAAAAATATATTTTTCTAGACTGTGGAAATGTTCCGTCTTGAAGTAAGCTCCTCAACTACTTTGCTAATTCATAACAAACAGTAAGATTATACCAAATCCCCCCTTACCCCAAATCGTCAAAAAAATTTTATCAAAATCTGAAAACTAAACATGTTTGACCCCATTGCGACACCGTCTGATAACTTTCATTTTAATAAAATGAATAGAGATTTTTATTTGTAATAAAGCGTAACAACTCTTCAGCAAGAGCCGTTTTTGTTTTCGATAAATCTGATATTTTTTCAAAGTGCCCTATTTTATTTTCAATCTTATTTATTTAAAATTATGTACTTTATAAATTCTATTGCACTTTTTATAAAAGATTTAGGTTTAGGTAATGCATCTGAAATAATTTTATTTAACGTTTTGGACAAGAAACAAGTGTAAATCTTAATGCAAACATTTAGGATGGCATCATTTGCTACTATGCACATTAAATTTTGAGGTGTCTGTATTTGGAAATATTTAATATTAAATAATTTTGGATCGAAAATTGTTATAATTAAATAATTGCAAATTCAAAATCTGTAAAATTTTACTATTCCCAACAAATTTCAAAATTATATACTTTTAAAATATGAATCTTGAGAATTGATTTCTTTGTAATTATGTATTTTTAAAGAGCCAGAATTTAAAATTGTATCTCTTTTATATGGTAAAACGTAGGATTGAAATTCTTTAAAAGCAAAGATTTTTTATTTCGAGAATTTCCCAATTAAAAAATATGTAAGTTTTAGGTTTTCAAAATAAAATTTGTTTAACTTTGATAACTACTATTTAAAATTTTTTTCATTTAGAAAATCTTGAATTAAAAACGTCAAAATTGTAGAGCTGCAAACTGTTCCTTTCTAAATATTCAGGGCATTCAATTAAAGTTTTTCAAAATTTAAGAATCTTTATTAAAAAAAATTCATGATTGGAAATAGTTCAAGGCTTAAGATTAACACTTAAAGGTTATATGACTTTAAATATTTAGTTTGCATATTTCTTTAATTTAAAAGCTTATTATTTAAGAACCTGCATTTTGATTTCCAAAATCATACAAATTAAAAGATTGCCATTTATGCATTTTTAAAATTCAAAAGCTTGCAATTGTGAAGTTGTAAAATTAAAATTGTAAATGCGCAAAATTAGAAAATATTTAATTTTGAAAATCAGCACTCGAAAACCATGCAAGTTTCAAGCTTTTCAATCAAAAGTTTTGTAATTTTGATGACCTAAATTCGAAATTTTTTAAATTTGCAAGATTTTATGTTTGAAACTTTTGTTTTGATATTTAGAATCATCCAAATTTAGAATTGTTTATTTATACGCTCGTAGAATCGAATTGTTCTTAATTTTGACCATTTGAAATTTGAAAGTTGGAAGTTTTGAAACATAAAATTCTATCATTTTGCTAATTTTTCGTGAAAGTTCCTTAAGGTGGAAAGATTTAGAATTGAAAGCTTTCTTTTGGACTTGCAGAGTCATCAAAATTTAAAAAATGTTTAATCCTTTAGAATTTGAGACATTCAACTTGAGAATCTTAAAAATTAAAGAGTTTTCAATTTTGACAATTCACGGTTGAAAATTATGCATTTTATAAGATTAGCAATAAAAAATGCCATAATTTTGATGATTTACATTGAAATTTTTTTCACTTAAAAAAGGATTTCGCATAAAATTTTTTAAGTTTTTAAAGGATTTCAACAGAATATTTTTAAATATTTTAAAAAATTCCAAAAGATATAGAACTTTGTCACACAACACGCTAGAAGGTTTTAAGGGAATCATTTAATTTTACAAAATAGAATAAACAATGCAGAAACAATTGTAGTCAAAAATTTATATTTCAAGACTCAACGGTACTAGGGTTACCTTGAATATTCGGATTTTCGTGTCTCGCTCCTTCATTTTCCGGAGAGAACCTTGGCACGAACGGCATACTTGATGATGTTCCTGTGAAAAGAGAAAAAAGATTTATAAATTTGTAATGTTGAAAATGTATTAAAAATAGTAATAGAATAAAAACACAAAGAACATAAATAGCTTTAAGGAGGTGTGAAGTGCCCGTATAACACCTCAGGAGAAACTCCCAACTATCACCACCAAGGAGGTTAAAAATGCATTAGGAAGCATGAGAAACTATTTCTCTTCGGGATCAGGTGTTATCAAACCTTCTGGCGAAAGGATTTTCCTTCAACCCACCATCGTCTGGTTTGTATTTTTGTCTCATATCTCAATTAAAAAGTGTGTATACGGTAGTGGTTAGTGGGAGGACGCACAATGCTCCTCCCGAAAATGGGAAATTGACTCTTAGTATTACAGGCCAATATCTTTTCTAAACGCGCTGTATAAGTTCTTCGCAGCTATCCTAAATGATGGAAGTTTTCTAAAAATTGGACCTGCACGGTGAGAGATGTACAATAGCACGTCTCAAAGGAACATATTATGTATATTTTGGGAAGCTCAAATATTTCTCAACTCTTTGTGACGTGCACAGAAAGATTAATGCTGCTTCCGGAAACCAAATTTACCATGTCATAGGGAAAACATCGCGTGACAATTGACAACGACGCCTTTCAAATATGTGAAAGAATTAAGTTTAGGTGAAGCTATTTTTGTCTTTTAAATATTTTGGAATTCTCAAAACATTTAAAAAACTGAAGCTTGCTCCGTGCTGTCAAGGTGGTCGTGGAATACTAAACTTGAATGTCTTTTCAACAGAATTCTTCTGGTCATAAACACTAGGAAAGAAAGTCTAAGATCATACTATTTGCTTGTTTGTAATTTTTAAGTTCAGTTTTCTTTTTTAGACTTTTTTTTAACTTTTTTTAAAAATATAGCATTTGTCCTAAACATCTTTTTTTGCAGTTAATATGCAATGTATAGTAGTTAGGTTCTTTATATATAATTTTAATATTGTCCCAATCGTTGAAGGTGATGTCACAATTGTTTTAATTTATTGAGTGTTTGCTTATGACTCTATGCTATTTAAGGTTTAGTTTTATATTATTACGATGTTATTTTTTTGAATTCTAATCAGGTTTTTTGGTTTGTCCAATATACGTTTTACCACATTGACATCTTAACCAATATACTACGTAACATGATTTTAGTATTCCTAAACGTGCTTCATCACGTGTGCTATATTTGCCAAGTTAAGAGTTAACACTGAAAACTGTTTTAAAATTGTGTTCAGTCAATAAGCGTTGTATATTTTCTAAAATTCTACTTTTGCAGTTCACAGTAACGATTTCTTTTTTCATCATCTCTTATTTGCTGATTGTTGTTATTTTGAGTTGATTCAATTTAATTCTGTTTAGATTTGTTTTTTTTCTGAATTTGTTCGTTATTTATTTTTGAACAAATTATTTTCGATAACTGTCATATTAAAGAAGTATTCTTGCAATGTTTTAGATTTGATTACGAAATATTTTTTCTGGTTATGTAATTACAGAATTAAATGCTTTTTCATTATTTCTATTTTATGTTTATAAAAAAGGTGTCTAACTTAAATTAGATTAGCTCAATTACAAATTTCAACACCTTACTTCTATTCATTTAATGGGATTCGTATATTATTTTTAATGATATTCCATCTCTCTTCAATTCCTATAAGAAACAATTCTGAAGAAATATTTGTAATAAGTAATGAGACTTTAAGTAGAAGAAAAACGTGATTAGTACAGGTTTTGTTTTAAATCATGGATTTTATGAATTCTTTTGAAACTTTTCTGAAAGTATTTGTCTAAGGTAAGGCATCTGAAATAATTTTATTTAACTTTTTGGCCAACAATTTTTGAAATTTTTCTAATTGAAAGTTATGCAAGTTAGAAGTTTTCCAATTAAAAGTTGTTTAACTTCGATAACAACCTTTTTAAATTTAAACAATTTAAAAAATTTGAAATTAAAAATGTCGAAATCTAAGAGTCGTAAATTCTTAGTTGTAAGCGTCTGTAGAATCAAAGTGTTTTTAATTTTGATCATTGAAAGTGTCAAATATTGCAAGTAGTGAATTTCACAATTCTACATTTTGTAATGTTGATGATTAACTGTTGAAATTCCTAGTCGTTGAAAGATTTTTTATTTAAAAACAGCTAGGGTTACCTTGAATATACGGACTTACATGTCCCGTTCTTTCATCTTCCAGATAGTAATTTTTCCAAAGCATCGGGGACACATAGAACATAAGTAGTTGCAAGGAGCTGTGCAGTGGACTCATAACGCCTTTAGAAGGAATTCCCACCAATCCCTACCGAGGAGGTTAAAAATGCATTAAGAAGTATAAAAAACTATTTCGCTTAAGGATGAAAATGTACCAAGATTTTCTGGTGAAAGGATTTTCCTTTAACCCACCATCATCTGGTCCGCATTTTGATCTCAAATTTCAATTTGAAAGAGTCTATTCAGTAGTCGTTAGTGGAAGGACGCACAGTGCTTCTCCAGAAGATGGGCAAATTGTCTGACTCTAAGATTTACAGATCAATAACTTGCCTAAACACGCTGTATAATTTCTTCACAGCTACCCTTCATCATAGAGTTCTTCTGAGAATTAGACCTGCATCTTAAGAAAAAGACGGATAACGTGTCTTAAAGAAACTAATCTGTATTTTGGAAAGCTCAGTGGTTCATCCACACATCGTGAGGTGCATAAAGACATTGTTGCCGTTTTGAAAAACCAGATTTACTATGTTATCTGAAAAATACTGTACGACAACTGACGTTATCTTTCAGAGAGTCGTTTTTCAGGATCACAGCATAAGTCCTATCCTCTTCCGCCCCACATTTTTGCCATTATCTAACTAGATCTAGCTTTAGGGATTATCGAGGATTATACTTAGAAGAATAAAATGGAGTCTGGGATAGAAATATGTGCTACGGTTAATTTGAAGCGAGGAAAATTCAATGGCAACAAAGCCGTATCCTGGGCGCAACATCGATTTCGCCGGAAGTGGATACAATTGTGTAGAAGAGCAAGCGCTCCTGGTGAAACCCCGCGGTTTCTATTATAAAAAATTTTCAACTAGAAAGACTTATTTATTTATAAGCTGAAATTCTAAAAGAAACCAGTAAATATGTCAGTGTACGATTGGAAACAAGGGCCCGTACTTGTGAAATATTTTCTAGCTCAAAAACTCATTAACAGTCCTAAACTGTTACTCAGTTAATACTTCTATTATACATTTTTTTTGCGCAATGCTTACCTTGAGGATTTGCATGTCCACTACTCGTCTCGACATTTTCCAGAATTCTCCTTTTTTTGAGCGGCAATGCTGATGACGATGAATGTTTTTGTGAAAAGAAAAAAGGGTTTGCTAAATTGTTCGATTAAAAAATGTATATGAAATAGCAAAAAAATAATTTAATTAGTCTATTTCATTTTGTTTGAGACAGTTGCAACCTATTAATGATTCGTGGTAGTGAATCGCCGCCAAGAAAAAAAATGCAAACTATTTTTATATGTATGTTATACTTTAACATTAATCTTAATATTAAACAGTTTAGTGAAAAAGCATTTTAAATTGTTTTTTAAGTAACCATTCTGTTATTAATTTTGATTGATGATAGGGTTACCTTCATTTCTGTTGGGAAGCATGCCTGATGATATATCTGTGAAATAAAAATAAATAATTATAAGTTTGCTAAAACTAAAGGTTGCAATGTTCATGTGAAAATCCTTTTCAAGAAGTGTCCTTCTAAATCACACGTAATGCATAAGCGTCTGAAACTTAGCACAATCATTCCTAATGGCTTAAGGAAGATTCACCTGTAAACATTTTTACACTTTTTTCAGCTTTTCGATATTTATGCAAAAAGAAAAATGTTCGAAAAAGAATTTGGATGGGATAGTTTGTTTCATGACATTTTTTTCTTGATTCTTAAAAATTTGCGCACATCTGTGTGTCTTATTTTTCCTCAGGTATGTGATCTTTTTCTGTTAGACTTTTCTTTTTGTTTTTCTCGATCACAGAGAAAATGTCAGAAAAAAATGATAAAATTGACAGGTGAAGAATGTTAAGCACCCTATTTTGCTCCTGGCATTTTGTGTTATTGTTTTAAAAAAAAAATGAGAATTTGCACACTCGCATCATCTTTCTGTCATATTTTCTGACAGGAACAAGAAGAGAACGTTCAGATGATTTTAAAAATATGAGAAAAGCTTGAAAATTTTATTACTTAAGCTTGCGATGTGTCTAGTTAATCAAATATAAAAAATTTTTGACAAATAAGTGGTCATTCATAGTTAATTTTTTAACAACAAAGATGAATTTTCAATTGAGCAGGCAGAAGTGAAAAGTTTTTGTGTGGTCAAACGCTCGCTTGAACGAGCTAATCTAGTGCTTTATAGACGATCTTGTAAAAATCTACTTCAAACAGTTAACGCAAAAAATGATCAAAATGATTCTCTACATGGTGACACAAAATTCTTTGCTTTGAAGTGCATTTTTCCATTTTCAAACTTTTAAGATCCCTTGATATTTTTTTTTAAGTATGCAAAAAAAATATTTAGATTTAAAAATTGAAATTATTTTTGGTCCTGAAAAGCTAGCCAGCAAAAGATTAGGGCTCGAAATGAATAACTTGTTTATAATAAAAAAATGCATTTCTTTAACGTTCATTTGTCGCCTTTGGCACTTTCAAACACCCTGGCTGTTTTTAGAAATGCGCAAAAACATATTTATGTTTAATAACTTTCTGCACAAACTCAAAAAAATACATTATTTTTTATTGAAAATTTCATTTCATGATAAACTAGTTCAAGTTTTCATCAAGTATTTGAATTTTCAATTCTATAAAATGAAATTTTCAATAGAAAATGTTACAATAGAAAAGTTACTTAATGAACTACATACATTTTTAGTTAAATAATTGAATTTTTATCGAAAATTTTATAATCAAGAAAAGAAAATTTGAAACAATTTGTTTAACTGTGAGGACAAAAAAAGAAACAAAAATTACTTTAAAAAAACTTAGTTTCCAACCAGAAAATAATAATTTTCTTCAAAAAAGATTATTCTCAAGAACGTAATCAAATTATATCCTAAAGTGGTTGAATCTTTAATCTGAAATGATGAATATTCTATAAATTTGTTTAATTTTAACTAAAAAGATTTGCCTTCAACAGAATTGTTTAATTTTTACCAAAATAATTTAATTTGAAATAAATAATTAAAATTTTCAACTAAAGAAAAAATTTTTTTTAAAATACATAAATTCAAATCCATGAATTGATTTTTAAACTGTAAAAGATGAATTGTTGCCGTTTTCATCAATCAAATTATATCCTAAAGTGGTTGAATCTTTAATCTGAAAAGATGAATATTCTATAAATTTGTTTAATTTTAACTTAAAAGATTTGCCTTCAACAGAATTGTTTAAGTTTTAACAAAATAATTGAATTTGAAATAAATAATTAAAATTTTCAACTAAAGAGAAATTTTTTTTTTAAATACATGAATTCAAATCCATGAATTGATTTTCAAACTGTAAAAGATGAATTTTAAATTAAAAATAAAATAGTTAAATTCTGTGTTGACAAAAGTGTTCAACTTTGAACTAAATACTAATAATTTTATCAAAAAAGATAATTTTCAACTTTGAACATAAGTTTTCTATAAGAAAAGATGAATCATCAATAAAAAATGCAAAAGATTATTTTTCAACCAAAGCAGATTTTAATTTTTATTATGAAATAGTTGAATTTATGAAAAAAAGAATCGTTTTTTAATAAAACTGTTTAGCTTTCGAGCAGGTTCAATTTAGAACCAAACAGTTGCACTTTTAAACAAAAAAATATTGATTTTTTGTACAACAATTTAATTTTGAACACAAAAAGGTGCGCAGTGTTAATTTCTTTATAACAATTATTTGAAACAATTATAATTGTTCTTTTTCAGTTATTTATTATTATCAGGCCCGTAAAGAGGAAAACCAGGCCCGTGGGTGGGAATGACGGGCCCCTATGTGTAATTTTGGAAATTTAGAATTCAGGCTGATGCAGGATTTTTTTATGATTTCATAGTATGCGGGCCCCTTCAAAAAGTCCGGGATCGGGAAGAATCTTCTTGTTACGCTTCCCCCCCCCCCCCTTCGTCAGGCCTGATTATGATTAGTTATTACTTTTACGCAATACTATGACAAAATAGGCATTAAAATGTACTCAAACAGCAAAAGTGCAAAAAATGTTAACTTTATTCATCAATATATTTTAAACAATAAATGTATATGTACTAATAGAGGTACTAGTTTTATATGTTGTTGAAAAAATATTAGTAAATACAATAAAGCTGTCAATAGAAATATAAAAAATAAAGGATTTTTATCATTTTTTGATGAATAAATCAAATCAAAGAATTTCGTTTTTAAATCTGTTTTGACAGACCTCTTTTTAATTGATTTGCTATTTTCAATGTTATAAAAGATATTTTTTGTCCTTTCCTGAAAATAATTCCTCTACAGTCGTCATGTATGAATTTATTAAATTTGTAAGAATAAATAGAAATAGGTGAATTGTTATATTTATAATAAATTTGATATGATTTAATATGATGAATTTCGGATTATGTTTGTGTTTTAAATGAGAAATTAATATTTTTATTTAAAAAGTCAGTCGATTTCAAACAAGAATAATTCTTCTTGATCAATTTTAGTTTACGTTGCTGCCTTCAGTGATAAATTATAGTATTTATAAATAAAAATCATCATAAATTGAGTTATATCCAGAATCTCTTAATGATTCTGGATTATGTTAGTGTTTTTTGTTAAAATTTTTTATTTTTTTATACTATATTAACAGTTTAATTAATTCATTTCTGATGTATCTTCAGTTCTGAAGAAAAGCATAATAAAGATTTTAGCTGTTTTGATTTCATTTGTACAAAAGCGGACCTTGTATTTCAAACATTGAATGCAAGTGAAAAATAATTGTTTTAAGTTTAATCTCTATTTTTTCTCTTTAAAGAGTTTCGAGTGTAAAAGAAGACAAACTATTGTATACTTAACCTACTATATGTTATTGGTTGACATGAATATGAATTTTTAATACCGTGTCTCTTGAAATCTAGTCGATTTCAAAAATAAAAATCACTTCCTAAGCATTTTCTTATTTATATTAAAAATATGTTTTGCATTATTAAAACGTATTGTATCAAAAATTAACACGGTTTATGAAGAATTTAAAACTTTAGAAGCTATTCTTGACGATTCATTCTGCAAATTAAAAGTAAATGAATTGAATTACATTAATGAAATTCAATTATCTGAGTTAAGTTCATTTAATAAAATTAAATAACTGAATTGATTGAATTACAGTCATTAAATAAAATAAATCTATACGTTCATATATTTTAGAATTACTTTGTGTAATTTTGCATTTATTAATGAAGAATTAATAAACGCGAAAAATTCTTTTTTGCAACAAGATTAGTTGAAGAGTTAACATATTATGGAAAATAATTAGCGTGGTGGTAGAGTTAGCTGAAGAGTTTTTTTAACTAGGATTTTGGTTTCAAACTAGTAGAGGAAGCGAATTGCAGCTTCATAGTAGTATAAAAAAGATTAAGAAAGAATAGGAACAAAGTAAGAGGTTGGTTTTGATTTACTTTTCCCTTTTTCTTCCTCTTTTTTTCATTGTTGTGTATTTACCTCTAAAGAGCCAAATATCTAGTAGTTTAAAAATATATTTTTGAATTGTGAATCTTTTTTATGCCTTAATGTCGTTGCATAAAATTATTTATAAATATTATATTTTATTTGAATATTACATAAAATAAATAACTTAAAATAAATAACATTAAATCAGATGAAATCAAATCAAATCAGGTCAGGTCAGTGAAATGAAATGAGACAAAATGAAATAAAATTAGATGAAATGAAATGAAGTAAAATGAGATGAAATGAAGTAAAATGAGATGAGATAAAGTGAAATGAAACGAAATAAAGTAAGATAAAATGAAATTAATTTGTTTGTGATAATTTGATTTATATATTCAATAATTTATGAATTGATTTAATTTCCATTTTTATGCAAATTCTGAATTAACACACACACACACGTTAAATTTTACTTTCTAGTAAATTTTTTAATTTTGAAAGCCAAAAAATTATTCTAGTTTGGTTGAGGTTTCAAGTTATTTGTTGACAACTCGTCTTTCTTGTGTTAACAAAAAACTATCTCTGATTTACAATTACAATCGATTTCAGTTAAATTTGACATTTCCTGTCAAAAAGTCATATTTTTGGCTTCAAATTTCGTTACAACTTTATTATTTTGGTCGAACATCAATTCTTTTAAATGAACATTTATCTCTTTAGTTGAAAATATAACCATTTCTTGCAAAGTCGTCATTTTTGGTAGAAAGTTTATATTTTTGGTAAAAAATTCATCTATTTAGTTGAAAACTTAACTATTTTGATTCAAATATTGACTTCCTTGTTGAGAATTTATCTTTTCATATACAAAAAATTTGTATCAAGAGTAATATTATAAATTAATTAATAAATTTTGTTAGTCAAGAAAAAATAATAATCGTATTTGTTTTCTAGTGTACTTAAAATTATAGATATGATGTTATATCATTATATATTCACCAATAAAATCAAGGAAATTGACAAAAACCAGGAATAAAGTACCGACGGTGATTCTCATTTTTTACTAGTCGAGTAGATGAGAGTAGATAACAGTAACTGATTCAGCGAGAAAACATGTTTTTTCCAAAATGTTTTTATATATATACCAGTGGAATTTATATTTCACGGAGCCAATTTTTATTTGCTGACCCCACCTTTTTGATCTCCTGCCCCACACGCCTCAAAAAAATATTTCCGTCTCATACGAAAAGACGCTAGTCACTGTCTTAACCGACATCGTGAATTTAAGTCTGGAGAGAAACATTAATTTGCCAATAAAGTTTTATATCAGTTTGCTAGTTTATTCATTTTTGTACCAATATGTTATAAAATAAATAGTCGTATTTGAAAAATTCTATCAAAATGCGCTTACAGTTTAAACCAAGATTTAGGAAAATAGATCTTTATTGGTCGGACCTAATCTTTTCAAAGGCGTCCATTATTGATATGATTATTGATATTGATTATCCTATTATTTATATAATAGAATTTTCCGTGTGGTAGAATGTATTTAGAAAATATCATTTTACTTATACGAAAACAAGGGCATACTAAATATTAAACGGAAATGAAAAAGAATGTTTTCTGCTACACGTTAAAATAAATGTTTTTCCTGCTCACTTATTTAAAACGTTTGTAAACCGTTCAGAATCTTGTTTAATATAAGAGCTCTCTTGGCTAGGGGTGTGCAAAAAGCTCGAAAGCTCGGACTGAGCCAGGCTAAAATTGTTCGGGCCAGGCTGGGCTCGAGAATACTTAAACTGTCGAGAACCCGAAAAATTCAAGTACCTGGTTTGTTTTAAAAACCCGAAACAGATCGACTTCTCGAGTTGTGCCGGGTGCTCTAATTATGTCGGGTCCTCAAAGACTACAAAAATCAAGAATGCATTTGAATTTCCCAAATTCTTGGCACTATTTTATAGTCTATGTAATTCCCTGAAGTATCTGGATTGAGTAAATTCTATCAATTTAAGAAATTCACGGGATTTGGAGAATTTAGGGAATTCGAGGAATTCAAGAATTTAACGAGATTTAAGAAATGCATGGAATCCAAGGAATGAACGCCATTCTAAAAACTAACGGATGACAAGGAATTCTAGAAAATCATGAAATTCAAGGAAATTAAGTAATTCGTGAAATTTAAAGAATTTAAGGAATTCACGAAATTCAATCAATTCACGAAATTATTAATTCATTGTGTAATAATTATCTATAATTACTTCAGTTAAGAGATGAATTGAGAGATGACAAATGCAGTGAATACTACTAAAAAAGGTCAAAGGAAAGAGCCATACAAATAGGAAGCGTAAATATTTTAAGAATTGAAGAATGGAAAAACGAGTGAACTGAATGCTCGTGAGGAAATCGCTAAGTTACTTTTTACTTCCGCGGTCGCGCCAGGCCGGAAGTACCCAGTCTGGTTCAAGGTAGTATTTCTTAGTGGTTCGAGCTCGAGCCCGGCTGAAAAGCATGACGTGAGCCAAACGCACTTAAGCTGAGCCTAACCTTAAAACCATTTTCGGAGCAACAACTAAGTGTTTACCAGTGTTATGTTTCTGGTCCTATATTTGTTATGTGTTTACATATTTATGTGTTAAATAGTGCTAAGAATGTGTAGAAAAAATGTTCACTCATAATGACCAGAAACTAAAAGGACCCACATTCTTTTCAAAATGTGGAAAGAAACTTATAAACGCAGAAGAATGACTATTCTAACATTTTGTGTATTCATAAAACTTTGAGAAATGTGAGTTTTCCCGCTTCCCAAACCTAAATTGTAAACGCATTAATTGTGCGGCTTGGTGACATACAGAATTTCAATCAGCATCACATTATTTATTTACCTTGCATGTTTCTTTTAAGTGATTCATCAAAAAAAGGTAACGTTTAAAAAGCAGTTAATAATGAAATTTATATTTCTTGCATATATTAAAACCTCAATTTAAAAAATAATTTTTAGACGAGACTGTCAAGTAGCACACTCACACATAATAAATAAAAAGTCATTATCTTTTCGGAGGACTATTGTATTCCTATGTATTTTGAGTAAAATCAGCTTTATTTTTTTACGTTTGTATAAAAGGAGAGCTATTTTTTATTGTAACGCACCCTTTTGTATTAACAAGACCTTCGTATTATCATTTTTCTTTTCATACATTTTTACGTGGATTTGTTTTCAACATCCGGCAGCAGTCAGCTATTATGTTTTAATTTCATCTTCCTGGATATCGCTATTCTATTTTCTGAATGTAACTTCAAACTCATCAAACACCTGAATTTTTTAAGTCTATCAACCATCCTCGCAAGCTCTTTTTTCCAATTTAAGCTATTAGCGTTTCCCAGGAATTGTTCCTAGAAATTGTTTTAACTACAGCTTCTTACATAGCTGCATATGAAAAAGGCCTCTCCTGAAAGAGGTCAGGAAACACAAAATAATTTGCATCAGAGCCTTCTGGCAAAAAGCCGCGGAGCAGTCATAGGTGAGGAATGTGTATTAATGCATCTAGATGCTTCACCTCTAAAAGACGAAGTGAAAAAAAACAAAGAATAAAATATTCCGCTAGCAATTACGTGAAAAAAAAGGTTTCACAGAAATGAAGGAGATACGTTCTTCTTAAAGAAGCTAACTTCTGCTGTTCTCAGATTATTAGGACTTAATTCAGGTACAGAGGGTTTCATTGTCGCATACCAGGATAGTTCCATTTTTACCTCAGTATTTCTACAGAAATAATGCGTCCCTAAGAGATCTGTACTACTATCTTTGTCGTTTTTTTGGTGTTAAACACGACCCTAGCTAGTCGCACGCTTCGAAAGAAAGAGGGTTAATTATCCAAACTGAGAAGTGCCGAATTTCCTGAAATTGCGATTTTCAAGCAGCAGTCTTCATTGCACAATTCAAGACTTCGAAAAACATACAATATTCTTGAGCAAATTCTCGGCTCCGCCCGGCTATAACATCACTGCCAGGAAAAAAAAGGAGAGGTATCAAGACCTTAAAATGGAATTGCATCGACTGCACCAAAAATATTGGGTGAAAGTATTTGTCATTGTATTCGGTGCTCTCGCTATTAAATTCCTGGAGTTTTCTTAATTTCTGGAAATTTTTGGAATTCTTAGGCTTTGCATTATTTCGTGAATACGCAGAATTCTTTAAATTCGCATAATTCAAATTCGCAGAATTCTTTTTATTCACATAATTTGT
The DNA here is from genome assembly GCA_032357855.1 of Amphibolips quercusostensackenii. NCBI lineage: Eukaryota > Metazoa > Arthropoda > Insecta > Hymenoptera > Cynipidae > Amphibolips > Amphibolips quercusostensackenii. The sequence continues at coordinate 4,765 of JAUELO010035283.1, read as the reverse complement.
TTAATTTGCCAAATTTCTTGAATTCGCAGAATTCCATGAATTTGCGGAACTCCTTGCATTCGCAGAATATCTTGAATTCCCAAAAATTTTTTTAAGTTGCTAAATGCCTCGAATTTACAAAATCCCTTAGATAAAAATAATTCCTTAAATTAAGCAAATTCTTTAAATTCCTAAAATTTCTTGAATTTTGCAAATTCCTTTATGTTGAATAATTTCTTAAATTCTGTGTAATGCTTGAATCCGGTAGAATCGGTTAGTTTATTAAATGACATGAGATCCTTAAGCCCCGTGATATCCATAAATTCCTGAAACTATTAGAACCTTTTGAAGAACTCTAACCTGTTTGCGAAAGCGATATTTTCACGTAAACTAACCTTTTTAAAACCTCGAAATTATCCGATCTTTCGAAATACTCGTCCCAGCTCAAGCTCGGTTTTGCTTGCAACTGCTTAAACTTTTTGCATACTCCTACCAAAAAGGATAGTTTTCTCAAAAATCGAACATGATAAAGGAAATCTGACACCAGATTTAGATTTCGAGAATCCAAGCAGCTATACGTAGTTATGGTGGCCTAGTTAACCGCACGTCATAATTCTATATTTTTTGTGTGTCTGTGTAATTTTGAAACACGATAACTTAGTAGACATTGTAGAAAAATGTTACAATACGCTCAAATTTCATTCACTTTTATACAAAATTGATTTCTTTTAGGAATAAAAAACATATTTTTTGTTAAATATTCTATTTTTTTGCTGAAACTTCATTTCTTTGCTTCAGAAAATAAATATACTGTCATACTTTCGTTTTGTTTTGTTTGAAAAGTAATTTTTCTGTTCAAGAATTAATTTTTTTAACTAAAAATTCACCTATTAGATTTTTGGTAGATAATTCATCTTTGTTAGCTAAAAGTTATGTATTTTTTCAAAACATTGTTTTTTTTTTAAAAACATCAATCTTCTGGGTTCACGATTCATCTTTTTCATTAAAAATACAGCTATTCAATTACAAAAAATTTTTTCGGTTTAATGTTTGCCATTCTGGTCAAAAGCTTATTTTATTGGTTAGAAATATAACTATTTTGGTGAATATTTAACTTTTTTTTTGGTTAAAAAATAATTTTCTAAACGAAAATGTATCTTTTTTAGTAGAAAATAAATCTTTTTTGTTAATAATCTATCTTTTAAATTGCAAATATATACTTTTGTGATAAATTAATTTGTTTGGTTCAAGGTGTATCATATTAGTTGAGAACCTATTTTTTACGTTAAAAATGCAATCATTGTTTTGAAAAATGAGTTTTTTCTTGTTTTCGCAAAATTATTGTTTGAACTTAAAATACAACTACATTCAAACCAGAATTTATCTTTCTTTGATTGACCGCTTCCGAAAATTAAAGCTGGAAATGGATTAGATGCACGAAATGTCTGCAAAAGTACCTCAGGGCGATCGTTCTAATTTCCACCACTTCGACTGACGGGGATCTAGGACAAAGGCTAGAGGCTGGCTTATAGTTGTCGGCCTTTCTAAATTTTCAATAAGAACCCTTGAGGCTTTGAATAATCAACCCTATTAATTTCCAGGTAGGGTTACCCTTCAGGTGAGCCAGCTTGGATCTGTTGGAGTACAAGAAGCATCCAGCTGTTTCGCAAATAAGCCCTTCAATGCCTAGACGGGAATCTTTATGATGCAGATTAATTGGCAAAACAGCAATGGTGCCTCTGTTGTTCTAACCAGGCGCGTGTCAGTGGTGCAGACAGCGATTGCCCTAATCCTAAAACTATGGTTATCCAGGAAAAGGATAATTGTCTTCATATATAAGTGTCACCATATATAAGGGGCTGCGCGGAAAAACACCAAGGTTTAGCATAGTAGTAAAGGGTGTGTGTGCAATATTGTTTTCTAAGCTCTGCTCCAGAGATCTAAGCGTTAGATCGTTAGCGACTTATAGGAGGAAACAGAAAAAGGTGGATGTATTTATCGCCTTGGCTTATATTCCCAGCGAAGCCAAGAGATCCCTACCTCCCGATAAGGTAGAATATCTGATTCGGCATTGTCAGGGGAACGGGATCTCTTTGCTGTTGGACTGTGGTGCAAAATTTCACCATTAAGTGCGGGCGAGCACAAAAATTAAAGACAGAGAAAAGAAAACCTAACCAAATATCTAGCGGACACTGAGCTGAAGATTCTGGGGCTAAGTAATACTCTCACATTACAGATTAAAAACAGAAGTAATGTTCTCATTTTTTTGTTAAATCTAAAAAATTGGTGGTTTTTAAGCTCAAAAAGCCCAGAAACACTATAGGACTCATATGAAGAGGAATTTAATGGTAGGCTTGTGGAATTCTGCACAAGCTATAGCACCATAGATGAGTGAGGGCAAGCCGCGTATTTTCCGCAAAAGGCTCGGATAACATCGTATAAGAATAATTGCTTTGCAAGCATAAATAAATCTGAAAAAAGAGCAGAATGATGAAATACGCACATTAGAAAACTTCGCAAAAAGACAAAAGCATTGTGCAGTAAGGCAAACAAAACTAAATTGCCTTTGGACTGAGACATTTATGAGATGTCCCAGTTCGAATACAATAAAAATATAAGAATATATGAGCAGAAAGATTGTAGGGGTTGCTGAAAGAAATCTAAGAACATTTTAGAGACAGGAAGGCTTTATAAGATTTTCGCGAAAATTCTGGAAGCTCACATAAGGCTTATTTGGATCGATAATGGTGTATTTGCATACCTGATGTCAGTTCACTTTCCGGGATTCTAACAAATTCAAACTAAATAACATGTAATCGGTGAGGACAAAGGGAGTAAAAGAGCCGACTAAAGCTTCGCCTTTAAGGTAAAGGATATTAAGAAGGTGAAATGGGCTGTTCGGTCCTTCTGTGCTTTTAAGTCACAAGGAGAGAACAGTGTCTGCCAATCGCACTCACGAAAGGGCCTGACGTACGCCTTCCCTCTAGTGCTGATCAGCTTAACGTCTTTTATTCTAAAGATTTAAGAGAAGCTGGTCGAGGCCTATGTGAGGATTAGGTGCTTTTAACCTTTCTTTTGCAAAGAGGGCAGCATGCCTTTCAGACAGGCTACTCAGTAGAAATGCCGATCCATGCTGTTGTGGCAAAATTAAAGAAGTAGCTAGAATAAAAGGGGTATTCTGTAAGCATGCTAGACCAGCTGGTTAGCTAGATAGGAAGCATGTTTCGCCAGAGGAGATTCGGAAACAGATAGAGCGAAGGCCTAGACAGGAAAATAGCGCACCAAAGGTGCTAACGAAGGGGAGTACTGTCATTTCTTCTATGTTGCATTGTAGTAAACGTCCTCCTTCGTGAAATAAATAGCAAGGGTTAGTCGACATTATTAAACGTTGACGCGTCTTACAAGGTGGGCGCTAAGGACCGTAGAGTTATGGTGTGAAAGCTCAGGGTACGCCTCTACTTTGCTGTTTTCAAACCGAAGCTATAATAAGCGGTGGTGGTCTTTTGATTACGGGTGAAACTTAAAACGATGCAGGTCAGGTTTCTTTAATTACAAACACTATCATCACAACACTGACGATTCTAGAGACAAGGCAAGATAAAATAAGAAAGCGCTTGAACTTCACTAAGACTTTCCGGGTCTGCATTTTAAGCAGGGAAGCGTAAGAAGCAAATAGTAATTTGCTTCCCTAAGGAAGAAGCAGAGAAACAGATAATTTTAAAAAAGAGGGAGGGTCAGGAGCAGGAATTTATGACAGAAAAAGGAGAAGCGGGATACATATATCGCTCGGAAGGTATGCTTCTGTCTTTCAGGCAGAGGTCCTAGCCGTACTCCGCTGTCCTGAGACATTATAACAAAAAAACGCTGCTAATAGGCAGATCACGATCTGCTCGGACAGCTAAGCAATTTAATTTGCAGTTGGCAAACCAGATGTTATATCAGAGCGTAGACTGTCAGGGACATGTGAATCATTTTCTAACGTTACGCAATCTCTGTACTTGAGAACCTGTGCACTGCACTTTTACGCTATGTTGTTGCTATTTAATAAGAATGATTGTCAACTGCCTCTCGCCCTGTAATCTGCAAAACTACTTCAGCCAGCAATCCTAGAAATCACCGAAACAGGCCTTATTTAATCGGAAGTTGAGTGCAATTATAAATCTTCTGTTTTATTTCCAATCAGATCTCTTTGAGCGTTAGTCCCCGCTTTTTGCCTAACAGAGCTGGCAAAGTCGTCGCAAAACCTATACAATATTAATCTGAAAAATTGTGGACTATTTTTTCGGATTTAGATATCTTTTTTTAATTCAACTTAATTAAAAGATATTTAAAAATTCATTATCTTGGGACCATATCGCAATTTTTATTTTTAACTAAAAACTGAATTTTGGTCCGCCTAATCCGCAGCTGAGCCTGCATCAATTTAAAGTTAGTGCGACTCTCAGGTTGACAAATTTCACATTGAATTCTTAAAACCTGGGTAATTTCTTTTAATCCGATTTTCTTAGCTTCAATTCAGGAACACTTTTGCTTGTAAGTAGATCTTTGTCTAATATTAAAATAGTGAATTTGATTTTACATTCGATATATTATTACAAAATACTAATTTGCTGTAAGATATAAAAAAATATAACCAAGCATTGTTAAACCTATCTATTAGTGCCCCACATGTGTAAAAAGATTACTGATAAAACCGAGCATGACCGAGAGTTTTTTAGACATATATAAGCGGTTTGATAGCTCATTTGGCTGATAGATGTGCTGAATTAACTTTTTGGACTGGTCT